>NDXB01003525.1:75333-113703 GCA_002631895.1 Agapornis roseicollis | reverse complement strand
GGCTGTTACCAGCACCTTGTTGTTTTTCATGTGCCTTAGCATGCCTTCCAGGAGAATCTGCTCCAAGATTTTGCCAGGCACAGAGGTGAGACTGACTGGTCTGTAGTTCCCTAGGTCATCCATTTTCCCCTTCTTGAAAATGGGGGTTATATTTCCCTTTTCCAGTCGTTGGGAACGTCACCTGACTGCCATGATCTTTCAAATATGATGGACAGTGGCTTACAAAGTGAATCTGAATCAGTTGTCTGTAAATTCTGAAACTCATTAATAAACACAGAGCAATTCTGTTGTATGGTACCCTTCCTGGTAATAAATGAAAATCCTGCTCAAAATCAAGCACTTCCACTCTTGTCTTCTAATCAGAGCTCAGCTCAATTATCCTGCCCTTCTGAAGATCTACCCAATATCAGCATTTCTTTCTCACTATTTTGGTTTTTCTTCCCTTTTGCCAGTGCTATCACTGAGAAGTCTGAGGCAGCTGATAAGAATATAATAGAACATGAATACTGCATACATTACAGTTACTCTGAGCACCTAATGTTTTAGCTTGTGGATTCTCATATCTATGTCTTACTAAAAGTATCATTTGTGTGCAGGTGCCACTAATGAGATAATTTACCTGAGAATCATACAAGAAAATAATTGCCTGGGCCTACTGAGAGGTGTGTCTAATTACTGATACCAAAAGCAAACAGGCAGTACTACCCAACGACCCATACCATTTGGTTTATGTGGCAATGGGCAAAGTAAAAAGTTTATTTATAAACCATTGTAGGGTGTGACAAAGGAAGGCTCCTCAGAAACCTGACAACTGGGGTTAAAAGAATTGAGGGATGAAGTCAGATTTACAGGCTGTGACTAGTGTTGGACTGAATCCTGACAGTGAGTCCTTATCTGAGACCCTGGAGGTCCTGTGAGCTGCTCACCATCTCCTCAGCTGCATGTCAGCATCATGGGGTACATTCACCAGCTGAGACTTCATGTCTCTGCAGTTACTCATGAATGGGATCCTGGAGATCCTGGGGATGCCAAAGCAGAACTGGGTCTGTAGTCTCTGGGGACCTACTCGAAGGTATCAGTGCACTGAGTTGTTTTTATTGCTTGGTCCCCTTTCAGCTTTGTCTCCACTGCTCCAAGGTTATTACTGAGTATGCAGGGTAATGGCCTTAAAAACAAACGGCACAAGTGATCAGGGCCTCACTTACTTTGATTGTCCATACACATCAAATCACGCACTGAATGTGTAATGTTAAAAAAATACAGCCCTTCCTGTGTCTGTAATCCCCTCACATTTAAATGACAGGAAAATGCCTCAACACAGGAAGTTGCCATTGATTTTGACACAGGCAAGACTCAATGACTCACAAGAAACTAGATCCTAAGATAAGCAGGGGTATCTGTTCCTGTTTTATTTGAAGCAGCTTTCTTAACGATATGAACCACTTGCTCAAAACCCCATGTGAACAGGGTGGGCTGCTGGTGGTGTTCACGGCTGCAAGCTTTCCATCCCCACGCTATGCAGACCACACGTGGGGAGCAAGCTACTAACACAGCCCAGGGCCACCACTAGATGAATGACCTCGTTCTTCCCTTGTGAAACGCTCGTTGATGTTCCTTGCAGTCACCAGTTGTCCAGGTGATGCGCGGTTAGACTCCACAACTCGTTGAAGTTGTGAAGTAGGTATGCTTTCTATTCAGCGCTGAGGTGCATGGGGATAGCTCCTTCAAAGCATGCACACCTCAGTGTTGTTTCCCTCTACATTTATTCTCTAAAGTTACACATATTCGTAAGGTTACTTGATATGCCTATACATATTCATTATCTATCCCTGCTTCGTATTATAATGAACTAGATGGCCCTTTGCGCCTGCGCAGTGCCCCCTCTGGTCATGGGCAGGGATCTCGAAGTAAATGAGTCTTCCTCTTCTGAATACGAGTCTCAAGATGAAGTAGTCTTCACGCATGCCCCCAGGGGCTGGTCGGTGTCCAGGCCATAAGCCATCTGCTTCTCCCCCTTATCAACAGGAGACAATAGGAGTCTTCATCTTCTTTTCACCTTTTAGTCTGCTTCTCCCCTCATCAATAGTAGGCATGACAGGTATTTACAACACTTTTGTTTAAGCAAGCGAATTTCTCTAACCTCCTTGTACAACCCCTCTGTACTCCCCCCCCCCCCCATCTTGGTTACCCCTGTATCACAGGCATACCGTGAACTGCATTATGAAAGCATGCTCAGATCAAGCGTGCGCAAACAGTGTAAATCAGGCCCCCAGTGACACGGTTTAGTGGTGGTCTTGGTAGTCCTGAGGTAACGGTTGGCGTTGATGACCTTAAAGGTCTTTTCCAACCTAGCTGATTCTATGCTGTTACAACAGCAACCTGTTACAGCCACCGGCCGAAGCGGGGCACAGAGCCCTCTGACACCCTAGGGCCCTCCACCCTGCAGGCGAGAGCATGCGCAGCTTCCCCCACCACCCGTTCCCCACGACGACCGCCCCGCCGGAACTGATGTGTGCAGGCGGTTCCGGGGGGCGGAACGCGGAAGCGGCTGCGGGCGGGAGGCAGCGGGCGGCGGGCGGCGGGCGGAACGGCCCCGGGCCGGAGCGCCTCCTGGCGGCGGGGTTGGGCCTGCTCGCCATGAACATCGACGTGGAGTTCCACATTCGGCACAACTACCCCTGGGGCCGGCTGCCGGCCAGCGTCAGGCAGGTGCGGGCGGGCAGGGTCCGGGCTGCCGAGTGCACCGCACGGGGAAGCGGAGGGCGGGAGGGTGCCGGGAGAGGCGGGGACTTAGCCCTGCGAGCTCCGGGGTGCCGGCGTGGCGGGGACGTGTGGGGAGAGGGGGGTGCGAGGAGGGTGCGGGACGTACGTGTGGAGGGGGGCACGGGGGTGCGCGGCCCTTCTAGGGAGAGCGTGTGTGTTATGTGTGGTGTATGTGGGGAGAACGGGGTATGGGGTGGTGTGGGGTGTGTATGTGGGGATAAACCCACATGTATGTGTTCGGGGGCTCTGTGAGGAGAGGGGTCGTAGGGGTGCTTTAGAGGTTCTGTGGGCAGAGACAGCTGGGGGTGGGTTCTCTCTCAGCCTGTGGAGACCCAAGACCCGCTGAAGCGGGTGTCCCTCAGCAAAAGCAGTGGTGAAAGCTGGCCCAGGACAGGTGTCAGTGTTGGCCTGTGCAGCCTTTACCGTGTTTCGTAGCCTGGGAACTGTTGCAGCGAGTGGTTTGAGAAAGAGGAAACCTCATGAAATGTTGATTTGCTGGGTTTAGTGGGCCTCTGAGAGCGGAGGGGAGATACTGTGTCAAGTTGAGAGGAGGTGCACATCTCCAAAGTCATGCTGCTTGAAAGCAGATGTTGTTAAACAGCTCCTGCTTGTGCACGAAAGACGAGTAGTAGCTGCAGGCCCGGAGTAGCTGAAATCTTTGAGCTTCAGATTTGAAGTGCTGTAAGAAGGGCATGAATGATGATTTCTCTCTACCTGCCCAGCTGAGTGCCTTACTTTTGGCTGTGTGATTCAGGATAGAAAATATACCACTATTTAATTTGTTACCTACTATAATGTAAGCTCTGGAATGCTGCTTCATTTCATGTTAAAATAGTCTGTAATAAATTTGTACTTCAGGAAAATATTTGGATCCCTCTTTGTATATTTAATCAATTGGACTCTGCCTGTGATAATGGATGCTTCTTTTCAAATACCTGATTCTTCAGTATGCGTGCAACTTGTTTATCACATATATACAGTAAAGTACCTTTTTATACAAGGTTCTTTTTTAACGTGAGCATCATGTGGGAACCAAGAAAGGGACACCCCCCCCTCCCCCCCAGGTCACTTGATGCAGAATAGAAGAATAATATGAAGATTTTTAAGGGAGCAGTTTTTTAAATAAGGCATTCAAAGCATGAGCCAAAGTTCTCTTTTTTATCTTCCGTCATGGTAGTCAAATAATGTGCTGTGCTTACGCCTTGATCTTGTGACCTACGATCACTCGATGGCCTTACTTGGGTTAAGCTGTAACTTGCACTGTTTCATTATTTGGTTTTTAGATTATAGGCTGCTTAGGTACAGCAGTTGAAGATTTAGCTGTCATTCACTATGCTTGGTTTATTCTACACTGCTTCTAGGTAATTCTTCAAGGCTGCAAGATGCTAAATGCTTGGTGACATGCTTGATGCTTCATGTTTTCTAAACCATTTTATTTGAGAATTAGGTGCTTCCTTTTCCTATTAGAATGCTACTACAGATTGTTGCTTAAATCTGCATCCTGTGTAGAGAGAGCTGTTTAAAGATACTTTTGACCTCATGCAGAGACTAAAGATGCCATAACTGCTGAACTGGGGGACTGCCTTGAGTAATTACAGCTGCCTGCTTATGTCTGCTTATGAGACACTCTGCAGTGGTTTGACTAAAAGCGATTTTGTGTGTGTCAGCTAAAATGCTTTTTATGTTTTCAAGGGTCTTGGAAACTCTCAGAGGGAATATGAAAGGCAGGTCGTACTCTACAGCATCCGCAATCAGTTACGATACAGGAATAACTTAGGTGAGTAAAGAAGCTAAGTAACTTCTAATTGCTACTCAGTTCTTCTGTGTGGAAGCCTCTTTACTGTCAAACTGCAAGAACTAGCTCTAACTAAAGTTCCCTCCTTCCTTCCTTCCCTGAAAATAAATACTTTTAAATGATAAAACATCAAGAAGAGTCTTGACTTTTGAGTACATTTGGCAGCTTTTCTAGCAATGAAGTCTGTAAGTTTGCTGAGTTGACAGGTGAACTGAAGTCCTGCTGTAGTTATGCTGCCCTTTTCCAAGGAATTACAAGATGTTAAGAGAGGATTTGACTAATAAAATAAAGCCTGTCACTAGATGAGATGCAGACACTGGCCCTGACTCACATGAACTATTGGCTATGAGTTGTTTGCAGACTTTCAGTTCAGGTTTTATTGACTGCATCCTTTTGTCTTCCCAAAGATAAATAATAGTTTCACTAATTAAAAGATAATTTTCTACAGCCTGCATGAGTTGTGTCTCAATGGGCTGCTTCTTGGTAACCTGTAAGATAAATCTGCTCTCTTCTAATGTCGTGCTGAAAGGCTCTGGGAGTACGTGTATGTAGAAAATCCTTGGATACTGAATGCCCTCCACCAGTCCTTTATTCTGTTCTTAACTTTCTGTCAATTGCCATTATACTATTTGTAATCCTTTCATGGTAATACTGGTTTTGTTTGGGTAATTTTTTGATTTAACATTATAGAACAGTATAACTCTCTTTTCTTGCCTCCCCTTGTAGTTAAGCATGTCAAGAAGGATGAACGCAAATATTATGAGGATCTGTTAAAATACAGTCGAGATCATCTCATGTTGTACCCTTATCATTTGTCTGACATCATGGTAAAAGGTCTTAGGGTAACACCATTTTCCTATTACACGGGCATAATGGAGGTGAGCACAGAACTATGTTCTTTTCTTTCTTAGAGATGTTGGTAATGGCCCTGTAATGCATATAAGGCAGTGTCATGTAGTTTGGTTGGTTTTAGGTATGGTCTGCTAATAAGTAAGGAAAGAGTAAGGAAGGCTTCTAGAGAATTGCTTGTGACTGCAGTTTTATTTCCCCTTCTGCCCCCATGAGCCTTTCAAGAGCTGGACTTTGTCATGTGGATTTGGGGTGGGACTTACCCTGAGGCCTGTCTTTTCATGTTTGAGATTGGTGACTCTTCAAACTGTAAAAGAAATACCTCATTCTATTAGATTCATGAAACAAAGAGAATTACCATTTTTTAAACCCAGCACATTTGAATGGTCATTTTCTTTTGTGTCCTTTTTCGAAAAGACACTTAACCATATTAGAAGGTTTTCCAAAAGCTGGAAGCACATCCTTTTCTTAAGAGAACAGAGATGGTTCTGTTTTCTGTCAGCACTCTGGCAACCTTCTTCTATTGTCATTGGATATCAGAAGTGCTTTTTTGTATCTTGTGTACAGTGATTGCAAGCATAATGGGTTAGTTGTTAGGTTGCTCTGTTATTACTGTTAACGATTCCACGTGCTGTTTTTTGTGTAAAGACAGATGCAGTATTATGTTTATTCTTTCAGTCAGCATTTTTTTCAAAGCTTGAACAGAAGTCTCATTTTTTTATGAGACATTTACACAATAAGTTAATGATTACTCAAGTAATTGGCAAGTGTGATAAGGTAACTGACTTTAATAGATTTGATGTAATTTTGTTTTATTCTTAAAAGGCAGGTGGAGTGCTGGACCTGCTTTTCTAAGATGATAACTCTTGATGCTGCAGCTAATTTTTCTTGGATTTTTTTTTTTTTTAGGATATAATGAACAGTGAAAAAAGCTATGATTCATTACCTAACTTCACTGCTGCTGACTGTAAGTATTCTCTAGTTGTATTACTGCTTCACTGAGTTGGAAATAAGGAGCTTCTGAAAACAGATTTGTTGGCATCTGTTTGCTTGAGCATAAGCATGTGAACAAAGGTATAGAAGCATTTAACTAAGGATATTAAGGAGTGTGTGCTCTTCATACTGAGTTCCGTCCATATGGTCAGTGCTGGAATTGGGCTACTGTGGGTGCAGACAGGCAAAACCTTGTGCAGCTTCTGGCCTTACTTGTATTGCATTCCTGTGTGCTTGTAGTTCTGGGATGAAAGTCTTTCTGGCTCTTGTGTGTCAGCAAGCTGAGCTGCTGGATGTTCCCTAGTGTGTTTTCTGGCATATGCTGGGCAGAAAGCTTTAGCAAGCCACTGAAAGGCTGTTGATGCTCCTGTGAATTAGGGTCAGTGAGGATTGAAGAATGATGTACCAGGAAAGAGAGAGAGAAGAATTTGGTATTTTATGACACTCCTGGATGTCCCAGATGTTTTATTGTGTTTTGTGGGTATGGGGTAGGGAGATCAGGAAAGAAAAAAACATTGAACCTGGTGGAGGAGAACACAGTAAGAGCAGTAGCTTACTTCTGAGTGAAATGCAGACTGCTGGCTTAGGGATGGTGTTAATCAAATCTGTCTCTTAGAAGTTACTTATAGCTAAAGACTTAATTCCTCACCTTTGCTATGAATTTATAAAGTTCTCTTTAAGGACAGTGTACAGTCAGATGAGGATTAGCCTGCAGCTTCTGAGAACAGTTTTGTTTGTGGTTTTGTTGGGGTTTTGGTTTGTTTTTATTTTTAAAGGATCTTGTCAGTTAACTGTTCCTAGTTTGCCTCTATGTAATGTTCATACTGGGGAACAGATTAGGGAAAACTTTACATCAGTGCCACAGAACTTGTTGGAAATCTAGTATTAAGAGTATGGAGAAGGGAAAGGCTTCCCTGGTTTTTGTTTGTGGTTGTTCCCACCCTCCTGCCCATAATTCTGTTATTTTAGCAGCAGCTGTATGTTAGTAACTGTGGTGTAATTAAGTTAATCATCTTTATTAACATTTCATCATAAAAACTAGTGTCAATCTAGAAGGTTGGAGTTAAAACTGAGAATATGGGTTAAAACTAAGGAGTATCTTTCTAGTATGGAATCATAGAATCATAGAATAGTTAGGGTTGGAAAGGACCATAAGATCATCTAGTTCCAACCCCCCTGTCTGTTCATAGTTCCTTAATGATTGAAAGCTAGAGATTATGGAATTAAATTTTGATTAAGATACAATTGAGCTAAATTCAGTCATCTTCCTTAGAAGCTTATGTGATCTTTTATGCTGTATTTAGAGTTCTAATCCAGTGTATGGTATGAGCTTTGCAAGAGGGAAGAAAAATTTACTGACAAAAATCTGATGCAACTTTGGTCCTGTTAATTTGAAGCATAGTGATTACCTGTTGTGAGTGTAGGAGAGAAGAGGGTTGGGTTATTCCTTGCTGCCCTGTCACTTGAATGATACAGGACTTTTTTTAATCTGTACAGAGTAAATGAATGGGGAGGGATTCTTGTTTTAGATGCACATGGTTCTCTGTCAAATTCAGTTAGAACTGAATTGAGCTATATAACTATCAGTTTGTGAAGAAAAAGCAATTAAAATATTATTACAGAAGTAGTCTAATTCTTTGAGGAATGTTTTATGTACCTTAAACCTGTCTTAAAAGAAATAAAACCTTATTTTTCAGGTCTAAGACTTCTTGGTATAGGAAGAAATCAGTATATAGATCTAATGAACCAATGTAGGTCTTCAAAAGTAAGTTTGTCTTTAATTTCCCCTCCCTTTCCTTCACCCTTTCCCCCCTCCCCTCCCATGTTATTTCATAGGCAGTGAAGAATGGAATAATTTCATGGGCCTGGTTAGTTTAGTAGCATGGCTAAGTGTGGCATAGTGTGTTTTTAATTATATTGTGTTTCCTGAAATTAAAAAAGAGCTTTTTAATTTAAAGTCAATGTATACTAAAGAAAATGATGCTCACTGCTAAGTGTGTGTTTGTTTGGGGGTTTGTTTATTTGGTTTTTTTAAGCTTATATTTTTAGAGCTATATTTACTCTATGGCACCAGATAACTAATATCTCCTGGCCAGTATAAACATGGTAAATGATACTGGTTGGGGAAGAAATACTCCATGTTTCTATGGGTACCGTTGAGATCAGAGTTTATTCTGGGATAGTCCTTTGTAAATTTCTATAGCATGTATGTTTTTCTGTATGACAATAGTAATGAGTCTGAACAGGCATTGCTACATGTGAACAGCACATGTGGAAACCGCTGCAATGGCTGTTGATAGAAATAGACCCTTCAGTTGACAACAGCTTCCTCCTTCAGGGAGCTCTTGCTCTTCCAGTAACTTCATGGTGCTTCTTCAAACAAAAGTATGAAAAATATGAAGTTGATAGGGTGAACCAAAAAGTAATGGCTGTACAATGGAAGAGAAGCTGTTTATGTCTATAAATAAACAATATGCTCTATTTTTGTCTTTCTGGGAGTGACATTTATCTTTTTTTGGCACCATGCTTATTGAGAGTGTGTGGTACTTTGTCCTTAGAAGTAAATAAAATATGTTCCTAAAATTCCTGGGTGTTTAAGATCCTTGAAAATCTTTTAAGATCCCATATTTGTATACTTCGCTGTGCTCTCTGACCTGTTCACATTAGAAAATGTCATAAACAGTTTAAATTTGGACTTGATCCTAATGTGTTTGCATATTGGGGCTTTTAAATAGTGACATATACAATATCTATTAAAATATGGGTTTATGGGAAGACTTAACAGTCTCAGATGTAGATGATTTTTTTCCTTCCCACTTTCATGTGATTTGAGAGAGGAGGGAAACTTTGACTAAATGACAAAGCTGATAGTGTTTGTATGAGTCCAGGCTGTGAATATAAAGTGCTTAAAAAAGGATGTTTATAAAAATAAGCTTGTATAAAGGTGAATGTCTGTCTGCACATGTGAGGTGCTTTTTATTACTATCTCAAATGGACTGTACCACTGCAGAAATTTTTCAGAAGGAAAACTGCTCATGATCTGTTACCTGTGAAACCTGTGGAGATCACTATAGAAGCGTGGTGGGTTGTGCAATCTGGCTACATCACTGAGGATGACATCAAGGTATTTCAGTATGGATAGCATCTCTGATTTTGATTCAGTACTGGTAGCCCCTGAAAACACAGGCTTCCTTATGTGTAGCATACACAAAGATTACATTGCAGGTTTATAGCAACTCTTTTATGGAAACAGAGATTAGAGCTCATGGAAATTGTGATGTTTTTGTGTTGACATATTCTGCCTTTCCCTCCTTTGTACTTTCTGCCCTGTGTACAGTGCTGAGGTGATTTTATGTCAACCAGTCTGTGGTAACTAACTTGTGTGATAATGTGCTTTGTAGGGAGCAAGAAAGAAAATGTGTTTTCTTAAATTAATATTTGAGTCCCATAGCTCAGTTTTGACTGAATCTTGTATAATTAGAATCTGAATTAGTGCACTTTATATGTTTTCGTTGTTTCTGCTCATTGTGTCTCTTCTCATTGTTTGCATATGAAAAGCTTGTGAGCTGACAATGTTTCATCCTCACTTGACTTCCATTCTCACAGCTTCTTTTTATGGTTAGCTAGTCATTTGATCAGGATTTAATTCCTTTTCTGCAAGTCTTCTGTTTAGATTGCAACATTTAAAGCAGTGATGGAAGTATTTTTTTTCTATTATTTGGAATATCTTAGGCAGTGGCTACTTGCAGTCTGACATCTGATCAACCCAGAGTAGTTAACCTGAAGCACATTACTCAGTGTAATGGACCTTTTCCTAGAATAGTTCCAGTTGTGTGACTGAAGACTTACTTTGGAAGTTTTAAAGAGCAAATCTATTATACTGTGGACTTCACTTGCCAAATACCTGTTCAGTTAAGTACAGGTCCTTGAACATGCATAATTGTGTATGGAGACAAGTGTGAAATATGTTAAGACCTTAACAGGAACCGCAGTGAATTCTTCAGTGCAAATATTTTTATTAACAATATAGGTTATTTGCTATATTCTTATATTACTTATGACTGATTTGAGGCTGACATGTTTGAGGTTCTTTATGAGCTGTATTAAGTAAGTTGCAGAGGCTCATTTCTACTAAAGGCTAACATGATTTCTTTTACTTAGATTTGTACTACATCAGAGAAGTCTGCTATTGATAAGATAATTGATTCGGGTCCTCAGCTTGCTGGTGCATTAGACTTCAATGTAGTTCACAGTAAGTTTTTAATGAACATTCCTTTTCTGTTTGGAGATCTTGCTTGCTTAGTAAATTCTGAGAGAAGTGTTGAAAACTAGGAATAAAAGGAAGAGTAGACAGGTGAAGCATAAGAGGAGGGAGAGGAAAATAAAAGCTTGTGTGGACTGCAATCTAGATCTTGTGAATGATTTAACAGTGAGACATTAGCAGCTGTTGTTCTGTTATTGTTTGATTCAACAAATTCATTAGAAACTGTCAGTAAAGACTGGGGGGAGAAGGTTGTAGATGTGGACAAGAGAAACTAAATTAAAATGTCAGAGTTGGTAATTTGGGGTGGTAAAACTTCACTCCTTTCTTTTTGAAGGGGAGTTTTTGTGACTTTTGTACTGTTTGAACACCATAAAAATGGAGTTTAAATCTGAGAGACTGTCTTGTTTCTCAGTGAACTACAGCTGCTACTGAAGAATGATGTGCATATGTCTACTTGTTTCAGTGTAACAAGTATTAGATACAGACAAATCATTAGGCAAGGGGGTACAAATTCACTGACAGACTTCTTGAGAAGCTTGTTGGTAAATGCTTGGCTTACTATAAGCAATCAAACCTGTACACTGAAGTTTGCCTATGAAATTGAGGGAGAATTCCACTCCCTGTTACTGAAGTAGAACAAAACAAAAACACCAAACCAAAGAGAAGGTATGTGAAATTCTAGCTATGGGGTGCATCTGAAATAGTATAGGGCTTCAGAAAATTCAGATTCTGAAAGTTCTATGAGGTGTTTTCTCTTTACATGGTGTTATTTGTGGAAAGTGTTACAGCTTGGATTTGGTAGGTTTAGAAGGATCTAACATACCTGTCTACCCTAACTCTTGGGTAGAAAAGCAATGTATAGAATATTAATGTAAAGGACTGCCAGTAGGGTGGGATTTGATGGGCAAAGAGGACTGCTTAGCGCAAGCTATGATGCCATCAGTACATTTTGTGTACAGTGAGTAAGGATGTATGAGCTATGAGAGCTGAACCTGAAGGAGAGGCAGTGAAAAGCACCCTCAGCATGCTGATGGCTTGTAATGTCATCCTGATCCATTATTACAGCTGGTTTGTTGGTAGTTTGCGTAGCTGAGTATATGTTGCTGCCTGTGCTGAACAGCAGCTGTATCAAAATCCAAGTTAGTGTAGGTTTAATGTAGGTATTTTATTTAAGATTTGATTTGGGGTAGTAATTTTACTAGATAAATTATAGATATGTACACGGATGCTATAGCTGGGCTGAGCTGTGTGTATATTAATCATCCTGGCAATGCTACTTCAGGTATTTGGTAGCACTTCACCTGAGGGTAGTTCGTGCACTTCGTTCCTGCTATGGACATGTCATAGATGGAGTGATCTTGGGTAACACCAAATAAACCACTGATGACAAGTTTGGCTTATTTTATACTGTGTAATTTAGCTTTCTGGTTTATTATTAAAGCTTTTACAGACCTTAAGCTCTACAGAAAACCATGCTGAAATGTTTTGTGCTTTCTTAAAAGCTTCTCACTGGCTTACTGACACAGCATAACTCAGTTGTGATGCTTTGTGCTCAAATCGATCCCATGGGGAAAGTGTAATCTTAAAATCTGCCATATTATTGTCCTTTTCCTATGCAAATCTGCTGCAGCTTTGTTGGTGCCTTGTGCTGAAGTGCACCAGAACTGATTTCGGAGTAACATAAACAAGCCTTGCAGCGAAGATGTGAGGGAAACACATGTGAGGACCATCAGTACTGATGTGATTTAGTTTGTATCCATGCAACAAAGTGTGAGAGAGAGTTCCAGTCTAAGTTAGGGAAGAACCAAAATGTGGCCAGCATCCTCAGCTGACAAAACTAATTGAGGATAAAAAAAACCCCACTTGCCAGTACAGTGGTGGTGATGAAAATTTAATATTTGGTCAGTGCTGCATTCATCTTTGTCAAATGTTTTGCTGCTTTGGTCATTCTGCTGTGCTGACCTGAAGTACTTGTAGAGCTTCAAGTGTACTGCATCAGACTGCAAGTAAAGAACAGTGGTTTAGGGTGACACCTGATTAATATTAGATGTGGTTTATTGATTCATGCCTTGCAAAGTAATACTCCATTGTGGAGGAAATAAGGAAAAGTTACTTCAAATTGTGAATTGGCTGATGGGAAAGTCTCCTTTGTATCAGTGGTACTCTGGAAAATGTTGTTTTCTAAAATATGGTGCTTTTTTCTTTTTTTTTTTTATAAAGGTTTGTATAACAAAGGATTTATTTACCTTGATGTACCAATATCTGATGACAGCTGTATAGCAGGTAAATAAATATTTAATGGTATTATACCAATGTTTTCTTGGTTTCATGTCAGTTATCCTGTACTTCTCTTGTGTGTGGATAAGTTTGCTTAAACAAAACATTAGAGATACGAATTTTTTTCCTGACTAAGTGTTTACAACCCTATGAAAACATAGCTTTTATTGTATATAGGATTTGTTTCAACTTGAATTCTTAGGTTATTTTGTATACATGTTTAGATAAGACGAGATTCTTTTAAAGAGTTATGGCATGAAGTAAGAAGCACCCTCCTATGTGTCTGTAATGAAAAGGAAAAATGGCATAGAAAAAATAGTTGCCTTATCAAAAGGATGTGGGGTTTTGATGCCTATTTTCTAGACAGTTGCAATGTTTTTACAGGTATCAGTTCCATCCTTCATGGTCTTGTGACCTCAGTTATAGTCATGTGCTGTGTCTGGGGACTATGTAGGAGCTTAAACTAGGACAGCATGTGGCTGCCTTTTAAACAACTCATTATGCTATGCTAGGGCTCAGGGGCTTCTGAATTCAGTATAATCTGCAAAGGGATAAATAATTTAGAACCTGGTCATGCAGAAGCACCTGTCATTGCTGTAGTGGGGATTGGTTAAGTGAAAGTCCTCTAAATACAAGAGACTCACTGCTTAGAGAATAGCTTTGGGAGTCTCAGCTCTGGAGTGTTTGGTAAAGGTGGGTTATTTTGTGTCCAGCTTCAATCAGAGCCGTGATTTAATCTCCATTCACATTTCAAAATCATTTCATGGGCTGGATGACTGGAAATGATCTGTAGTGGATGAGCTGGAGACTGCTAGACTATTATGTGAGGTAGGGTGGCTCTTCAGGAAAACATGTTGAAATTGTTACTTAAGGATTGGGAGAACTTTAAACACCATGGATACTATCTTTAGGCTTTTATCCTTTCTGACTGGTAAATCCTCAAAATTATGAGTATTATGAAAACCAAATAAATGTAAACTTATTTTCTGGTTTCATGTGGTTTCAGTTTAATAAGGAAAGTTACCAGATTGTAATTTTGCAAGTAATTCTTTTTAGTGCCACCACTTGAAGGTTTTGTGATGAACAGAGTGCAAGGTGACTACTTTGAAACACTCCTGTACAAGATATTTGTTTCAATAGATGAACACACTAATGTGGCAGAGGTAAGTAAAACCCTGTGTCAGGGAGATAGGAATGTTTGAAAGGGCTCAAAGCATATTGCTGAAAATACTTAAGGCAGAGAGATGGATCAAGATCAAGTGATTTTATCTAGAGGTGTTGCCAGGCTTAAGATCCCACCTGTTTCTTTTGTTTTGAATGTAACTTACAGTGCTTCAGGCTTGAAGTGGTACCTTCAATTCAGTGGATCAATTCATCAGCCGGAATGAATTCATACAGTGGTGACCAATGTAGAGTATTTTATACAACCTAGAGCTGGAACAGAGTCTGTTTTACTGTTTTACAGAGTCTGCGCAGTAAAGGAGATAAATAACTGTTTTTCTTTGGCAGTGAAAACATGAAGGGAGATGGCTTAAAGTAGGAATGTTAATTTTTGCACAACTACTTCTGAAGACATTTCTCATACTAAAATCATAAAAGTACTTATTCTCAAAACTTGGTGAATAAGTGCCTGAAAAATATCCATTGAATATATTCTAGATTTTTCTTCTTTAACTGTCCTCTGGTGTACATAGTTCAACCAGAAATCATACAGTGGAAGGTAACCTCACATTTCTTTTGCATGCTTTCAAGTGGCACAATCATAGAATCATAGAATAACATCATAGAATCAACTAGATTAGAAAAGACCTTTAAGATAATCAAGTCATACTATTACCCCAGGACTGCCTTTATCCCCTTTTTCACTGCTCTCAATGAAGACAAAATTGCACCTACCAGTATAGGCTGGGTTTAAAAATAAAGAAAACCAGCAAACAGATGCCAAAGCCCCCAAGTGGGGAATTGCCATGCATTGTTAATACTTTATCATGAATTTGTCTTTCTATTTTATTTGTTTTGTAGCTTGCAAATGTCTTGGAGATTGACTTATCTTTAGTAAAGGTATGTGTGTATAATGCATCTGTTGAACTCAATATGGTTTCATCCAGCATTTGCTGATTACATGTATGTGTGTTTCTGCAGAATGCTGTCTCCATGTATTGTCGGTTGGGCTTTGCTCATAAAAAAGGCCAAGTAATAAATCTGGATAATCTTCATCCATCATGGAAGAATGTTCCGTCAGTAAACAGACTGAAGTAAGTATTACAACGACAAGAATACTTGATCCTCTTTTTATTAATCTGATGATTAGGGATAATAATTTAGCCTGTGTATTCAATGGGCTATTTTTGTCACTTAGTGCTGGCTTTTTCATTTTTCTAATGCCTAATTGCTTACTTTTCAAGCGGACAAGTGTATGTTTGCTTTGAAGGCTGGGGCCAGAAGTAACAGTTATTACTGTACTACAGAGATGGTGCCTCTTGGCACTGCTGTCAGTGAATATGTACCTGAAGTTTGCTTGCTTGCTGTCAAGTACTTACAGTTCTGTCACTGACACTCTATGTTTATCTATATAAAATCCTGGGAAAGTGATGTTAATACCAATCAACAAAGGGTTCTTCAAGTTGAAGTGCCAAGCTGCATTAATTAAGAATTGTCAGGCACTTCTAGTTTTATACCTATTAAGCCATTTAAAATGACATCTATGCCTGAGTTTGCTTTAATGTTAATTGAGACTCTGAGATCAAAGTGAATTATTTTTTTTCCCATTGGATTTTTCTTACCTGTGGTGTTTCTTTTTTTTTTTAAATCTCTGTTTTTCAAAATCTGGTATTTTCAAACCNTGGACTTTGAGATTCAAAGTGATTTTTTTTTTTTCCATTGGATTTTTTTTTCCCGTGGTTTTTCTTTTTTTTTTTTAAATCTCTGTTTTTCAAAATCTGGTATTTTCAAACCCCCAGATAAACTTTTCTGTTGAAGCTAAAGCAGGGCTCTGAGGGACATCAAGCTTGACTGGTTTAGGGCTTAGAAGTATTGAAAGGCATGTACTACTAGCACAGAAGGCAGAGGTACTTCTCCAGTGCTGCTGTGACCGATAGATGTGGATTTTAATTCACATTAATAGGAGTACCTTGGACCCTCAAAAGATGCTGCTTTCATGGGACAGTGGGGAAAACAGAAGCCCTGTACAGGAAGCTGGGTCATCAGCCACAGATACAGATACCAACAGTCAAGATGATCCAGGTTAGCACTACCAGTGAATTTTAATACATTAGGATCAATTATTTTGAGATTTTTAGAGTGTCATAGGCTATAAAGCGGTCTAGAAATGAGTAAAAAAGTGATTGTGTAGATCCTTTTTTCGTATGGAACATACAGTGGGGGAGGTGATGTTTACTACGTGTTTAAAATCCTTAAGCCAGATAACTTATTTTTGTGAAGTGGCTGGTCTGTATTATGGATATCAATTGATGCAAAGATACCAATTTCTGAACTAAGTAAATCAATAGCTTAGCAGTGATAAGGGAATTCTGTTCTATTCAGTATGGCAATAACTCTCCCCCCTTGTTTCTTGAAGTTAATTAAACTTGATGATTGTGTTTAAAATAGAACAAATGTGATCATGTATTTTCTTTTTGTTCTCTATTAGCTGAAACAGCCAGCGTGAGCAGCCTGAATCTGTCTAGTGGACATACAAAGCGTATTGCCTTCCTGTTTGATTCTACTCTCACTGCCTTTTTAATGATGGGAAATCTTTCACCAGTATGTCAGAGTTCTTCAATGTTTTATGCCAAGAGTAAATATGTAAAGCTCTAAAATAATTTGACTTCAATATAATACAGCTGTAATTACTTAAAAAAACCTTCTGTGTTTTTTATTGTTAAGAAATGTTTTTTGCTTAATAAAACTTCTACTTGCTTATTCCATTCTCAAAGAAATGAGACAGTTTTGTTGTTCCAGAACTTGAAAAGTCATGCAGTCACAATGTTTGAAGTTGGGAAACTGTCAGATGAGAGTCTTGACAGCTTCTTGGTGGAGCTGGAAAAGGTAATCTGTTACATATTTGACCAAATGCTTTTTCAGCAGTTGAGGTGTTAAAGGGCCCTCAAAACCCTGATGTCTTCATTGTTTAAACCTGCTTATTTAGCAATATAATGGTAAGAGCAAGCACCGTATCATATCGAGCCTAAGTGGTTCTGTTAAATTGTTTCTCATTCACAGCATTTATACCTCTAGTGGCTATACAGGGACACTTCATGCTTGTGCATAAATACGATGAATCTGATGGGCAAAGTTGAGTTCATGATCCACATTTGTCCAATGTATCTATACACACCTGCATTAGGGCTTGCTAAGTGGAAATCACTTCTTCTTTCTAGTAAGGTGTTAATATTTCTGAAAGCCTGCACATCATTTTTGTAGGAAAATTTGGCCATTATGTCCTGGAATGTTTAACCTATCTACCTTTTAAAGATAGTTCCAGAAGGACAACTAGAGAGGAGGACTGCTGTTAGTTGCTGTATCATTTTATACCAGTCAGGATGACTGGACATTTAAATACTTTTACCTAAACTCTGGAGTTGTAGTTCTGATTTATAGATACTGTCTTTGTGTATTTTTTGACTACCATGGTCAAGACTCATTTTTGATTTAATAGTTGCTGTAGATCACTGTTGCATTTAAGCTTCAGGGTTGTTACTTAATTACAAAGCTTTACAGTTATCATTTGTTAGTCTTTCCTGCTGTGTAATTGATGCTTGTGGAAACAAAATGCCATTTTTGTGCATTTGTTTTCATTTCTTGTTTAGGTTCAGAGCACAGGTGAAGGAGAAGCACAGCGGTACTTTGATCATGCACTAACACTGAGAAACACAATCCTGTTTTTGAGGCATAATAAAGACCTAGTGGCACAAGCTGTGCAGCCTGATCAGCCCAATAACGGTACAGTGAATGCCTGAGGAAATCCTTTTTAAAGTTTGCTTGCTTATCTGCTATGGACTCAGCTTTCTGATTAAGCTTCTATTTCAGAAAGCAATATGTATCCTACAAGTTTAAGAATATTTTAGAGTTAAAACATCACTTTTTCATCATCCTTTAACCTGCATTCTTGGGTTTGCCTGTTGAATAACAGATGTGGTTGGCAAAGCTTGGACTTAAGATCTAATGCAACAGATTAAAGCATAATGATGGCGAGAGAAGCTGAACTTGGGGAAGAGATTGGTTTCAAATCATAGAATCATAGAATAGTTAGGGTTGGAAAGGACCTTAAGATCATCTAGTTCCAACCCCCCTGCCATAATCAGGAACACCCCACACTAAACCATGCCACGCAAGGTTTTGTCCAGCCTGGCCTTAAACACTGCCAGGACGGAGTACTCACAACTTCCTTGGGCAACCCATTCCAGTGCCTCACCTGAGGCCATATAAGGGAGTTGTTTGTTTATTCAGGGTTGTTCTGTTCACAGAAACATTTTTCAAGTCATAAAAAAGAGGGTAGTCTTCTAATGAGCATTGATTTCTTTTGTTTTTCAAATCTTACCCTGCCTCCTTAGTATCTCTGTGCTTATTTCTTGGCATCAGTTCATTCCTGAGGAGCAAACTGTAGTTTTGTGCCAGACAATCCAGTATGACTTCAGTTGCTAAACTGATGTACAGATTTATTAAAATTCATTCCAGTCATTTAAAACTTGTAGCAAATATTGTATTCATGGCATAGAGAAGAATGCAAAATCTGAAATCATGGTTTGCATTGTATGTTCGACTTTAAGTGATGATTTAATAATCTTACATTTTCATATAGGTTTTCCCTTGGACCTCTTACGATGTGAGAGTTTGCTTGGCTTGGATCCAGCTACCTGCAGCAGGGTTCTCAACAAAAACTATACTCTGCTGGTTTCCATGGCACCACTTACCAATGAAATTCGACCTATCAGCAGTTGTACACCTCAGGTGAAAAAATACTGGGGTTTTCCCTTCCTAGTATCTAGAAATACACCGTCTTCATAGCTTTGTTTTGGATATATCTAACAGATATTGCTTGTAAAGTGACACAGTTATTGGCAAGTAGAATAGTATTGCAGTTCACCAAAAAAAAAGTGTTTAGTGAGGGAAAATTGGACTATTTAGTAAATTAAATATAATTTATTGACTTTACTTGATAAATTGTTAAGGGCAGGTATTTTGTTCTTGAATTTATATTTGTCGAAATATCTTACTTGCACCTTTCTGTAGAGTCCTGCAGTACTGAGCTAACCGCCTAGAATATCATCAATAGCAGAGTAATGCACTTGAACTCCTGTACTGACAAGCTAGATTTTTAGTTATTTAAAACTGTTGATTCTGAAATTATGTCTATGCGTATAACAGTTGCAATATTAAGTTCTAATTTCTTGAATAATCTTTTTAGCATATTGGACCTGCAATACCAGAAGTTAGTTCAGTTTGGTTCAAACTGTATATTTACCACATAACCGGACAAGGGCCACCCTCTTTGTTGCTTTCTAAAGGAACACGTCTTCGAAAGCTTCCAGACATCTTTCAGGTAGTGTATGTGTGGATTTATTCTCTCTCCCTTCTCCAGACACTTCAAAGATAGGTTGCACACTATTTAGGGGTAACAAACGAAGTCAGGAGTACAGTTCATTGTAGGTGATGTACCTTCTCTAGAAGCAAGTTCTCTGTAGTATTTTTGGTTTGTTTTCTTTCTAGGTTTTGAAAAAAGAATGCCCTCTTGTCACAATGTGACTCCAGTGTATTTGGTGCCACCCCCTTCAATTTTAGTGTAAAATGTGGCCCTGCAGTCACTGTGAATTTAATCAGTGCAAGATTCATGCCTGAAGGACTCCAGATGCTACCTTTTCCCATTCTCTCTCTGAGATGCTAATAAGGACAAATTTGCCACTGAGAAGTACTGATGGGTATTGTGTATGCTAGTTAAACCTAGGTGGAAGTGGCTATGGCAACTTACAAACTTGCCTGAACCAAAAATCATTGTATCTGCTGACTTTGATTTGAAAGGCTGGAGACACTTAGCAGTGTTTGGGTTTGGTTTGGAACTGGTAAAATAATATTGTTCAAATACATAGTTGCAGAGGGGCCTCCACAGTTTTCACCTCATGATTCTGAGTAAAGACTTGAGGAGGTAAATATATTAAAATGGTATGGAGACCTTCAGCAGTCATGTCTGGCTCTAGGATTTGTAGATATATTTTCCATTCCTCAAACCTTTCACATGGCCATTCCCTTTCCAATTTCAAACATTCTGTAGATACCTCTATTTCTAAGATTCACTTTAAGATAACATAGGATTAAGTGAATCAAGTCTTCTAAGCAATAAGACCATTGGTGATGAGCTTGATTCAAACTTTAGTCTGTCATTAGCTTAAATTACCAGTAAATGTATGGAGAGTGCAGTTTTATTCATAATAATCATTTAGTGTGGTAGCCTTGGAAAACTTCAGTACTGCTTGAATCTCCGTGCTGATAGCTGAGATTTTCTTGTACTAGATAATCTCACATTCTGCACTATCACAGACTTACTGAAGCTTTTTTCCTCTGTGTGCAGATGTGAATGCTTTTCTCCTGTTGCTGTTTTGCAGTGTCCTGTTAAGGAACTGTCAAGACATTTCTAGGAATCTTACGGAGATGCAGGGAAACTGAAAACTGAGAAACTAGGGTTTCCAGTCCTTCCCCCTTGGATAGATATTTTGGGTATTGAGACATCATTGTTCTTTGTAGACACTGTTACTTTATTTAGTTTATATTTTGCTTTTAAATTTGTGGGATGATTTTCATCTCCTATCTGCTAGGAGGCTGCCATAATGGCCACACAGCTCTACGGGAATGGGTGAGAGATGTCTCCTGTTCAAAATAGCATCTTCACTTTGAGGTTGGCAAAATTCTGTCTTTACCAGGAATATGCATGAGTGATCCTTGGTACAAAGTATTACACTGTGGAGTTGTAGTTACCTGTGGTAACTAATTGCAACAATAAGATAATGCCTAACTTCTTAGTATTTTATTTTATGTGCTTGGATAGTCCATTACTGTTGCAAATACTCTTTAATTTTTCTCTTCTAGGCTTATGATCGCTTACTAATAACATCTTGGGGTCATGACCCGGGAGTAGTTCCTACTTCAAATGTGCTCACAATGTTGAATGATGCTTTAACGCATTCTGCTGTTCTAATTCAGGTATGATGTGCTCTGTATAAGTGATGACAACATGCATGATTTTTTTCAGTTAACCTGTTATGTGGTATAGGAGATACAGGACAATGCAAGAGAGCTGCACTTTTGCCAAGAGCTGAAAAATATGTTCAATTTCTGTAGCCAGTGCTGCTATGATTAAATGATGTTGAAGACATAGGGTTTGAACTGAATGTGTATTATGTGTGCATTATTGTATTACAGGCAAGCAGAATTGAGTTTTGCTAGCTAAAAGTGAGGTGTGGATTTATAAGAGTGGGAATATAGGAAACTGGAATAAAAGTGAAGAGCTCACAAGCTTTTTAGACAGCAGTGGTGTAACTGGGAGTATGAACTATTTATTGAAGAAACACTTCAGAGTGCTTAGTATTTAGCTCTTATGGTAAAGTATGAATAAAATATGCCTCATAGATTGGGTTTGTCTGTTTGAAAGAAGTAAAATAGCTTCGTCCTCAGTTTCTTCTATTCAGCTGAAGTCTCAGAATTAATCATTCAAATAAATAGATGTTTAATATTGTAAGAAACAAAATTACACAAAGGCCTACTTGTAACTGGAGAAGGAAATTGCTTCTCTTTACTGAAGTTTAACTTCATTGTGTTTACTACTGTGTATTTTATTTAATTATGTATTTCAGGTAACTGAAATGTATGAACTGTTCAGAACTTTAATGTATAAATATCTCTGTCTGTTCATTTGCTTCAAGTTCACTGTTAGTCCTTTAAAGAGAGCATAAGTAGGGCTAAGCTAAGCTGATGAGTCTATCTTTCTGCTTCTAATTTAATTTCTTGATGTTCAGGGGCATGGCATGCATGGAATGGGAGAAACAATGCACATACCTTTCCCATTTGATGAAGCCGAGCAACAGGGAGGTAATTGATTGCCTTTAATGTGATCCCTATGCCACCATATTTAACTTCCTTGCACATTATTGTGTGCTGTCAGGTTGGAGTAGTCCTTTTAATACATATTTTCTTGGACTTGCAAGTCAAGTTAGATAAGAAAATTGAAAGACTGTTTAAATTAACAAGTCTATTCTGAGCTTAGACGTTCAGTATTTTCCTTTGTATCTTACCTGTCCTAATTAGAATGTGTGTTCTGGCCTGTCTTCTTTTCTAGCACAGATGTAAAGAAGTAACTGCCACAAACATCTCTGGGTCTTTCTTTGGGCACACTTGCTTATTAACTAGCATATTTACTAACTGAATAAATAATAGAATATATGGAAGATTTTAGCATCTCTTTAACCATAAGACTGATGAGACCAAAACTGAACAGTCTTGATTAGTAGCACTAGGAATTATTATGGAGGGGTTTTCCCTGGGAAGAGCTTAGCTAGCAAAATCGATTTCTCCAAAGCCTGCCTAGCTCGAATGATTTTGAAAGAGAGGAATTAACATACTCTGAAATACTATTGATGAGTAGGATACAAGATTTGCATAGTTGAGACCATAGCCTTGCCAACTGAGAGCTATCATGAAAGTGCATTTCCAGATATGAAATCTAAAGTTAAGCTGTCACATAGAAGAATCTGGGCCAAATAGAAATAAAGCTAACTTCCTAATTTTGTTTTTATTAGGTTCAAAATGAGTTACTTTTATATTCATTCTCTCTGGGATGTCTCTTTTCCTGCAACTTGATGCTGAGTGAAAAATCTTGAAGGCAGAATCTAAGTTCTAGCATGAGCAACTCAATGTTGAAGCTCCTTGTTAACCTCTTAACACTGTATTCTGATTCTTTGGAATTTCAGATACATGGAACATGTATCTTGTATTGAATTGTCCAGTTCTTTCAGTGCCAGTATTTTATGGCAGTGCGATTCCTAGCTGAAGCTTGCCATCTCTGCTGTCTGTATGTGTCTGTGTTTGAGAGAGAGAGAGAGATAGTCTTCTGTTTGCATTTTTTGTTCTCCTTTGCTCTTTTACTGCACTGTAAAATACTAACGAGTGTGTGGTGTGGGAAAACTGTTATTATCTGTTATCCCACACTTACCAATGTGATTGCTGAGGTGGAATACTACAAGGGAGAAAAATTCAGATAAGAAACCTAGTCTGGCCTAGAGATGAACTCTAAGGTTATGGAGGAGGCTTCTCATAAAGTAAGCTGGAATATGTGTTGTTTTCTACTAGACTTCTCTCGTGTGAACATGGGCATTCATACGGCTTTAAAAATACTGAGAAATAAAGTAGACCTGCAGCACTTTTGTGGCTATGTCACTATGCTGAATCCTTCAAGTCAGCATGCTAACAGGAAACTCAGCGATGCTTCTGATGGAAGAGGTTGGTAACCAATAATGGCCATTCTTGACTGTGTTCTCTTACTTTTGCTTACAGTCACTTTAGCAAAGGATTAAACTCCTTGATTCGGAATTCTACGAAATACTGTCCAACACAGGAAATCATTTTGCATGCAAATCTATTGGCAGTAGGTTTATTATTCTTTGTGACTAGCTAAGAAATAGCAGATACTGGTGAAAGAAATAATTGGACTAGAACAGTCAAAAGAAGAAAAAAAGAATAATTTCAAAGTTGTGTCATTGTCACAGGCAAGAGCTTAATCTTTCATAAATGTGTTTGGGATCCCTAATGACTAAATCCTAAAATGAGTCAGGCCATATGTATCTCTATATCCCCTCCAGTTTTATAGCTGTCTGGTCTCTAGGCAAAGCTTGTGTCATGTTCCTTACATCCACTGGTAACTAAACTTAAGTTCATCTGCATGTTAATGTAAGAATTACTTCACCTTTAGGAGAGACTGAGCTAGCATCAGGATCTGATGTAAATGGGAGTACAGAATCATTTGAGATGGTAATAGAAGAAACCCCAATGGATTCTGCAGTCAAGCAAAGCCTTGAAGGTAATAAGATGGCAGATGGTTTGTACTAAACATTTTCAGTCCATTGAGATATATTGGTTTTAAGGATCTGAACACATGATTTTTGATTATTGTCTGGGACAAGTACCACACTTCCTCCTTAAATGAATTTTCCCTAAATCTTTGAGCAGTTGTAAATGTGCTGTCTTAAAGAGAATGAACCATCCAGTGAATTCTGATCTAACTGATTCTGGGGTCAATATTCTTCCTTTGTCTTTCTTCAAATTTGGTTGTCTCTTGGTTTACTTCCTGTAGTACCCACAACAGAACTGGAATGGGTTCCCCTGGAATTATGCTTTGGCATTCCGCTCTTCAGCTCTGAGTTGAATCAGAAGGTCTGCAGAAAAATTGCCACTCATGGATTATGTAGAAAGGAAAGGTGAGCTGTGATTTATCAGCTATTGGTTTAACAGGTTGTATGTGTTATGTCCAGAGGTTTTGCAAAAAAAGAATACCTACAGCTCAATGGCTGCAATAGAACTGAGCCAAGACCAGAAAACGAAAGTAAATTGGGGTGCCTTCCTGCTCATTTCCCCTTCCTAGCACTGGCTTGCTTTCTTCCTCCTCACTGTTCAGGGGTGGGGGTAAGAGGGAAGCTTACTGGTAATGCTTTGATGTAAAATGCATTTAGCTCTTATGGAAATTTTCTTTACTATTGGTATCATATTTGCCCAGTTTAGTCATGGCTTATGGTCATGCTGTCTTCTCCTTTTCACAGTAGCTTTTCTTTATGAAAAATTACCCTTTCAACAATGGGATTTTGTGGTTTATTTGTTGTTTGTGTTGGTTTTCTTTCCTTAAGGCATAGTTCTAGGGAACAAAAATAAGGTTGCTTGAAAACATGGCTTAAGCATTTTATTGTAGTAGTTGACCTGCTTTTTAAGTCTGTCACTAATCTGTTGCTCATGCCATATTACCATACTTTCCTAGATAAGCATGTGACATGATAAATTCTAATACATTAATGCTTATGTAAAATAGCATTTTTCAATTGCAGTAGTTTTACTTTAGTGTGGTGCAAATGGTAGGGAAAATAGCATTTAGCTGACTAGACTCAAGAGCAGATAAGTTAAGCACCTCTTCAGTGATGACAATATTATCAAGCTTTCTGTGTGAAGCTTTTAGCTTTGTCATGTGATATTAGGTACTACTTAAGTTACTTGTGAGCAAGTTACTATAGTGGTACTTCTAAAAATCTGTGCACCTCAGACAGAACTTCTCTTTTGTTTTTGACAGCCTTCAGAAACTCTTACATTCCAGTAGAAAACTGTCTCTTCAGGTCCTTAATTTTGTTCATTCATTCCAGGTAAGGAGCAATAATCCAGATGTAAATCATTCTAGATAGTCTGTCATCCCTTTTTGCCCTCCTACTTGCCATTCTTGGGTGTATGGAAACATGCATGGTTTGGTTTTACTTTTTCTTTAAATGATAATTCTGTAACAGTACTATCAATGTCAAATGCTACTGGTAGTGACAAGTGAGTGCTTCTCTATCCTTTTCGTAGCCTTACTTAATACTTGTCTCTTCTGTAGTTGCTTCTTATGTGTAATTACTTTCATTGCACAGCACAGTTGTTCTTCACTCCTGTTATAACACAGCCTACTCTGCTGGTTATTTGGTTGCTTCTTGGATATGATAGGGAGACTTACTGCAAACCATGTATATTCTGATCTTTTGAGATTTTTATCTGCATCTCAAGTCAATGCTGTTCCTGTAGGAAAAAATAATATCCATTAATGTGTAATTCATTTAAGTTACTTCTTGCACTTACTGTACGATCCTCTAGAGCTTGGTGTATACTTAAAGTATAAATATGAAAAGTTGCATATTCAGAGAGGATGTTTCTAAGAGCAGGGAATAGTGATTTTTGTGTAGCAAGTAAGTAGAAATGCCAGGTCTGCAGCCTGCTATAGTTCTGCATGGAAGCTTAAGCTAGCCAAGCATGTCCACATGTAGCATGGAGTCTGCTTAGCTGCTTATATCTTACGATACTTTTCTCTGAAACTGTACAGTAAGGAAAGGAACTTGCAAGTTACTTAACCAGGTATTGTTATGGATGGGGTCATCCTGAAACTACCTCCTTATGAGAATGCTGGAGATTTCCAGTAGATTTGAAGCCTTGAAACCATCTATCAGTCTTAAGTGGCTCCTTTTCTAATCTCTCAAATCTTTTCTCCGAGATGCACTTTTCTTGCTGATGATCATAGGAAGAAATAAAAGGTGCTGAAGTGACTTTTAAACTGTGAAAACAAAACTTCTGGGAAGTAAACCTACTCTAAATATGGTCAAGTCAGTGCCTCCAAATACATGTATACCTCTTAGCACAGTATGGGATAAACAGCAGCATGATAGTTGCCCTGAAGATTTTATCTTTGCGTTCATTTTGCTAGGTATTTCCTGCACTTTTAAGTTTCAGGCTTCCCTGAAAGTTTCTTGGAAGCCAAATAATGTATGCACAGATGCAGGTGAGGCACTGTATGCTTGTTTCATGCTTCCCTTTGTTTATTCTCTTTTTACTCCCATAATGATTTGGTATTTATTGGATTAAAGTAACACACTTCAGAAACAGTAAGTGTATTTGTGGATTAGATCAGCCTGTTACATTTGACCTCTTAAATCCTTCATTGTTTGTCTTGCTTTTAAGACACTGTTGTTTTTTTTTTTTTCTTTTTGCTTTTAGGAAGGTATTTCAGCACTGGATCAGCTCCATGATGCTGGTTCTTCAAGTTCTCTTTTGCAGCCTATTTCTGCAGATATGGGTGTTCCACTTCCTGCCAAGAATCTCGTGTTCAAAGAAGGCGTATTATCCGAATGGAACGGATGGTCCCCTTCCTCAGTTTTTTTCAACCACACTTAAGGAACAGGTCAAGTAGGGATTCTCATGCATTGATCACTAAATGCCTTTCTTCTATTATGATTAATTCCTAGTGCCAACCACTAAGAAGTGTACTGCTGCTGCAGCATAACCCATGTAAAAGTAGTGTTACAAAAATGTGTTGTGTTGCAGTATTGGGGAAGTGCTTAAATGGTCTAGAACTTGTTACTCATTACTGCATATCTTGCTGCAACAGAGAGCTTTTTAGCTGTCAGCACTATTTTTATCTTGAGACAATCTTTCTTTTATAACTAAACAAGCCCTTTCTGGGCTTTCTGAGGATTGTTAAATTTCTATGCTGTCACCACAAAATTGCAATAGTAGTTTTCTATGTTCGTTACTCAGACATAAATTCTGTTTAGTTTTGTACTGTATTACTGAAGATCTTTCTGTATAAAGGTAAGAGATTCAGCTCTTCCTCTGAAAGCTCAGTGATACCAACTGTTTAAAACAAAATATCATGGTGATATGGGGCATTAAGAATTGTTGAATTCTGTAGTTCAGCTTAACACTGGGGCCTTGGCAAATCAGTACAATGCAAAGAGATTTGATGCTTGCAGGAGGCTGAGTTGGTGCAGACTCAAAGGCCTGCTGATGTTTTAAGGCCACTTTGAAGACAAGTGGTGCACTTTCACCTCTGGCAGAATTTGATGGAGGTACAGAATTATGGAAGGGCTGAAGTGGCCGTCTGTGCTCATGGGGTACTTCATGATAAGGGAGTCATCATCTTTGTATAAGACCAGGACTGACTGAGATTTGATCACACTGGGAGTTAGTCCCTTATTGTTATTTGAAGCTGGTGATGATTGCTGAGGGAAAACTCCTGATGTTGCAAGTTGAGTTTAGGGCAGATAACTAGGTCTGTCCTGTTGATTAATGTTCGTAAGAACAGAGCTTTTGATTTTTCACAATAGTCATTAGTAAAGGAAGATGACAGCAGAGAATGTGTAGGTAGAGACTTATCTGAATCTGTTTTCCTTGAACAATGAGCTGCTGCTGCTGACAAACATTAACAGTGAGCTGTTTCATTTAAAATCACATTCTGGCTCTATTTGTATGGGGTGATTTTATGTAGCATGATTTCACTTTGTTTATATTAGGCATTAAAAACTTTGCCTGCTTAAAAAGAATCTGTCCCATTTAGCACACAAAGAGATGTAAAATGTTAAGACTCTTAACCCAGCTGTCTAAAGAGCTCTGCCAACTCTTCTTTACTGGAACTGCCTTGTTTTAAATAGTCATCGTTATAAATGAGACTTAGCCATCATGTCGTCACAAGCCTACAGTATGTGATGGACCAAGAATCTGTGGCATAGATGATGGTGGACAACAGCAAGGAGAAAAATGGCAACGTTTTGATTTATATCTTTTTCTGCGTGGCTGTAAGGAAAAACATGACAGAAATTTGCAAAGGACAAACACACCACCACAGGATAATGCAGTGACTTCAGTTACAACTGTGAAAATCCCATTCTTCCTTTTCACCTATGCTTTATATACATTCCTAAAGTGTAAGTGTAGGACTTGGGCTTTAAGAAACTGGATCTTCTGTTTGTGCAGTGCTGCTTTCTTACATCTGTTGTGTTTTTGTATTTTACCAACAGGAGCTGAACTTGGTATTCTGCATATATTATGGAACTAGATTATCTAGATAAAGTCAGTCATTTACACTACAGTGACTTGTACTGGATGTGTGTATTCTCCATAGCATTTTTTCTAAATTGCCTTATTTCCTTCAAGAGAAATTTAAAGAGGAGTTGGATGTCAACCTTCTAGAAATGCCAGAGGAAACATTTACTATGAGAATTGTTATGTGGAGATTAAGCTACTATCTAAGCACAGTAGAGGAACTAAGCAGTAGGTGATGTCTTACACTTTAAGTACTGTAGATATTACTTTAAGTGCTACAGTGAGCTGCAGTAGATGAGCTAGTTTGCTGTATAGTATCAAATTTTGCTATGCACTGTCTGTACTGGTATGTAAAGTGATGACAGTGCAACGTGTATGGAAGTTTGAAAATAAATGAAAATTTCTCATTCTCACTGCATATTCTTCAGTGTTACTAAGTGAAGGATACCCTTTGTTACTAGGTTGTCTAAAATCAAGTTTCTAAATAAAAATAGCCTGCTCTTCAGAGTTGTTAAATACCCATCATTTTACAGTTACTGGTGAGAATTCCAGGTTATCTTAGAACTGAAGCCACTCTAATTTAAGTGTCAACACTAGTTTAGAATCTTGTTCAAGTCTGTATATCTGAAGTTTACTGAAGAGATTGCAACCAAAGAAGTCCATAAAATACCTGAAACTCAACTACAGTGCCAGTGCTTGGGATGCTCCAGAGGCTTTACTCAAAGTATGTGACTTTTGTTTTAAATATGGTGTAAAAAAATAAGATCTCAAAGATCTTCATACCAAAAGAATCTATTTTATATTGTATTGCAAATAAAGACAAATTAAATCAATTTCTTTTCTTCAGGTAGTTTTATTAACAGTCATGAAAATCACATGCGTTGCATACTGTAAAGCTGTTTGAAGTTTGTCTTCAGTGAGGTTTTTAACTTGCATAAGAGACGTTGGCTTTGTGCTCTGGCACAACCCAAGTAGTGTTCAGTCTAGATGCATATACCTAAAAATGTTCAGAAGCCAACTAGAAAGTGTTATGTTTGTTTTCAGGTTTTTTGATCATGGCATTACTTCACAGTTTTTTCTTTCATTGTTCTCAAATATTTCTTTGCTTCCTTGTTCAGTGTTTCAGATGGTTTGTATTTGTATGATGGTTTTAAAGTACAACTGTAACTGAAGACAGTTGTGCTCTTCCAGTGTGACATTGTTAATATTATACATTGAACTGTACAAAGTCTGTGTTCAATTAAATTATGTTTACAAATAAACTGTGGTGTAGGTTAAACCATGTGCAGAATCCTTCACATGCAGCAGTTTTCTTCTTGGGCACGGCTTTAAAATACCACTCTGTCACTGTAGTGCTCAAGACTACTAAATGTCATCAAAGGATCTTTCCTGGGTACATGCAATTCTGCAGAAATGCAGTCTTATCAATGGAAATCTCTTATGCTTTAACCTCTGAGGAGGAGGGAGAGTACAAGAGGATGGTGTATGCTGTATCTCCTTCAGCCACAATCTAAACCTTTGGTGCTACTGGATATTTGAAGGTACTTGCATGTGTGGTTTCTTACCTATTTTCTTTGACTACAGACATTTTTGACTAGGAACTTGGAAGAAATGAGAGCAAAATTGTTATTTGTTGGTTTCTTTAAAGCAGTCCAGGCTGAGGAGTCATCGTGGCAAAATAACTGTGAAGAGTTTGAGTGTCTTGATTGCAGTGTAAAAAAGAAAAACAGACCTAGATGGTGAAAGAAACCTATTCACTTACTACTTGTGTTTAAACCTTCCTTTATTCTAGCTTGCAATTCTCTAGCTTTCTTGAGAATATGTGCTGTAACTTATGTTAATGCATCTAGCTTTGTCATTGTGATGGAACACAAGGCTCCTTTTGGACCACAGAGGAAATGTATCTGATTTTATTGTTGAGCACTTAAAGCCAATATTCCCTCTCATCTGAAAGAAAGTCAAGTTTGTTTTAATGCTTCTTGAAGAGGGCTTTGGGTGGCTTTGATAGTCAAGTTCACTTGCTTAGGGCCCACTTGGTACAAGATGCCTTTTGGAAATGGGTGTTCTGATGAGCTGGGACTGGGCAGGCTTTAGGAATTGAGTTGAGCTCAGAAACATAAAAGTACAACCAGGGCTGTGATGAGGTACTCAGCTCAGGGTTCCATCTTGCACATGGAGCTGAATAATGTTGCATGACGTGCTCAGGTGGTGCAAACTTGAATTGCTGTCTTCTGGACCCCCAAGCATGTGCCACTGGTAACTCCTTATATTCTTGGCTGTTCTGTTAGGTGATTTGGCACAGCTTCACTCAAGTGAATCGACAATATCACTATGCAAATAGGATGGTGGAGGCATTAGTTTATGACTGCTTTAATGAATACTGATGTTGGATTCCTGCAAACTAATGGAGACCTAATTTGTTTAATTGTTCTATTTTTACGTTATGTATCTGTCCTGTATCTCTAGGCTCCTGCTCTCCACCCTATGCTTTCCCCTCCACACTCCCAGCCACTCAAAGAAAACTATTGTTCCAAGTCCAAGCAGAACTGTGGCAGAACCTGTGCAGCCTCCATCCATTGGGGTTTTAAAAACCAGACTGGATAAAGCCCTGAGCAATTTGATCTCATGGCTGATCTTGCTCTGAGCGTGAGGCTGGATTATAGACCACCTGAGGTCCTTTTCAACCTCAATTACTCTGGTTATATAAAATACATAAAGTGATTCTATACACTTGTTTTTAAGTAGGGCAGGGTCAAATGCTTGACAAAACTCAGGTTGTGAGATTGGAAAACACTGGTATAATAGAACATCCAGCCAGTATACGCTTTTGTAAAACTAGTTTGTTGCTACCAAACTACCAGTGTTGGACCAGCTTTATGAATATGGTGTTTGTGTGGTTCCAGCTGCAGGGAAGCAAATGAACCAGTGATGAACTTGATGGCAACAAGAAGAGTGGGGCTAGAGCCATTAAGATAGGTGTATCTTCACCTATTGAACAGAAATGAAGCTAATGATGATAAGGGGAATGGAATAATAGCACAGAAAAGTGATGGGAGAAAGAGGGAAGTGTCTGTCTAACCTGTTACATCCTAGAGCTCCCTCATACAGAATAGAGAAATGGAAACGTACCCCTTAGTGGCAAATCCTTAGGGACCATTCCTACAGGAAAAAAATGGGAAAGAGGTTAGAGGCACCAAGGATGTGAGCAAAGAATAGAAATAGGACTGGCAAGCACTCTCATGGCTTTTATTTCCAGCAATCAATGTGAATCGGGCTGGGTTGTATTTCACCCCATGTATGAGAACAAAATGTGTTTTGAAAATGAGTGTGAGGTATTACTGCAATAATTTTATAAATCAAATCAGATGAAGTAGCTGTCATACTCTGAAATCATACACTTGTTTGACTCGCTATACAGTGTGAGTGAGGTAGTGAGATTTACCAGATTGACGTTTCTAAGCAAGCAAGTATCTTGCCCTGTAGGTGTCAGCACTTCTCTTGTTATTGTCTTGTCTTCGAATCCCAGGCAGCTTCAGTTAAAAACAGTGGATTCAATTTGGGTTTTTTTAAATTAGAAGTATTATTGAAGTGGATGTGCTTTGCTAGTGAACATTAATGGAATTAAACAGGCAGAGCTCTCCTTGCTGGGTAAAGATGCTTCAGCAAATAAACTTGATTTAAATGTTATTTGAAGAATATCATATAGCTGTTTATAAAGCTCAATAATAGGACTAAGCCTTTGGCAAATACTGGTAAGACAAATGTCATTCATCAATTCTAATGAGCTTGTTGATTCCATAAGCATTGCCATATATGACAGTATCTCTTAGGTTAAGCATTGGTTGCAGGTTGGCCAAGTTTGGTCTTTTGAAGCAGAGCCAGGAACCTCTGAGAGAAGGACAGGGCATAGGATCTTGTTACTCTTTCTGTGCAACTGGTTCACATTCATGTTTGTTTTCCTGCTGTAAACCCAATGAGGATCAGTGGCAAATTTAACCTCATCTACACTGTGGTAAGGAAGGGCAGACCAGTGAAGTTCCTGAATGGCAGAGTTGTGATGTCTGTGTTTTAATGAGAATGAAGGAAGAAACAAGTGAAGAGCTGCAAAGATGTGTGTTTGATCTTAAAATGGCAGGTCAGGGAGACACTCTGAGGTTTTGAATAGATTTGGCTGAAAGTGCTCAGGAAGGCAGCAAGGAAGGTACCAAAACTGGGTTTCTTCAGGCTGAACAGCAGTTGGGGTGCTCAAAGAATGGAATGGATCTGAAACACTCATCTGGGTATAGGACTGAGGATGCCAGATGCAGGAACATTGTAATTTGGAAGTTTACCATAGTCCCTGCAGCTAAGCTCCATGGAATTTTGCTGTCATGTTTAATATTTGCTTAGTTTTTTACTGTAGGTATTTAACTTCCCAGTGTGGTTTTGTGAACTAGCTGCCCTGGACTCAAGCTGATACTTTCATCAGACTACTCTGGCAAACTAATGGGAATAAAAGCCCAAGCTAAATATATGATGTATAGTCATACTATAACATTTGATATCTATAAAACCTTTTAGACTGTTGTAGACAGAAGGATTTAGTATGACTTGTATGTTCATTTACTTACAGGAATGTTAACTGGTACTGTCTGTGTTAGCAGCTTCTGGGTAGTGTTGCACTTCTGAGAATGTGATGCAGAAAGGATTGGAGGGTTTAGTATTTGCCTGCAAAGACAGCGATATTTAAGTGACTGACTTCCCCACCGTATTTAAACCCTGCCTACTGCCTTTGGCTCTGATGCTGGTGCCATAGTTCTCTACAAAGTGTTCAAGAGCTGTACAGGGTGCTGGAATTTCTGAAGAGGTTGAAAAGTCACTGAATTAGACCCTGGAAGAACTGTTCTTGGTTTTATTGCTCATTTGAGCATGACACTTGCTTTTTCCAAGAAGGCAACTACCCAAGCTGAAAACTTTACGAATAATGAAGGAGTTGTTGTTGTATTTTGAACAGTCGAAAGAATCCAAACATTGCTTTTAACTTCGGCACAAAACTTTTAAACTTTCAGAAATGTATTGAGTTGCAATTTCAAATTGTGTCGTCAGCTTTCTTATGTGGTTGAAGCAGGTATTCGGTGCTGAAAAGCTAGAAATGTGTTTGGGAACTTGAGTTGCTGTTGAAAGTCTGTTTGCAATAGTGATGCTATTCTTTTTGGTTTCACTGAGGGCTGAAGTGAGGCTGTTTTCTGCATGGACATTTTCTGAACTACATCATGGTTTGAGCAATGATGTGAGAAAGGCAAGCAGGGATGACAGCTCTGTTAAGCCCAGCTCACAGCATGGGCTGAGCTATGGGGCCTATAACGGTGCTGGAGAGGGATTCTTCATTAGGGACTGTAGTGATAGGACAAGGGGTAACGGGTTAAAGCTTAGACAGAGGAAGTTTGGATGTAAGGAAGAAGTTCTTTCCTGTGAGGGTGGTGAGGCACTGGAATGGGTTGTCCAGGGAAGTTGTTAATGCTCCATCCCTGGTGGTGTTCAAGGCCAGGTTGGACAGAGCCTTGGGTGTCATGGTTTAGTGTGAGGTGTCCCTGCCCATGGCAGGGGTTGGAACTGAGTGATCTTAAGGTCCTTTGGAACCCTGATTCTATGGCAGTGCTGGGCTCTCACCCACTGGGATGTGAGCCCTGGGAAATCATGATTAAAACATCCCTACACCTGGCTGAGTGTCTGACATAAGATATTTCAGGTCCAGTGTTGTTCAGGTCCAGAGCACAGGGGCTCTGCATTTGTTAGCTCTGCCTTGGGACGAGCTGCTGACAGCTCCAGAAAATGAATTGCCCGTGTTCTGCTGCTCAGATTTATCTAGAGATTTCACCCTCACTTGATTAAAACATTTGCATGTGGCTCTGCAGTCCTGTGCAAGGAGCAGGATGGCAGCAAGATTCATGCCTGCACCAAGCTCTGATTTGTTTTTATCACTCCAAAGAATACAGATAAATGTGTTTTTTTTTTTTTTCTAAAGAAATGTAGTTAACCTTTNCACTTGATTAAAACATTTGCATGTGGCTCTGCAGTCCTGTGCAAGGAGCAGGATGGCAGCAAGATTCATGCCTGCACCAAGCTCTTATTTGTTTTTATCACTCCAAAGAATACAGAAAAATGTGTTTTTTTTTTTTTTTTTCTAAAGAAATGTAGTTAACCTTTATCAACACAAGGCATAAAACACAGTTAAAGAGAGCGGTTGAGGCTATTTTATGTAAGAAAGGAAAACAAGCTCACTACCAGCCAAGTACTTATTTACAGAGTATGTGATGGTTTATGATCATCCCTGAAAGAATCATCATAATGTTTTTAAATAAGTCAGGCTGAAGTGCCACCCCATTTCCTTCCTGATGCAGACAAGCCAGTTAAAGCTTAACATGAACTTTTGGGTGGCATGGTTTACTGTGGGGTGTCCCTGCCCATGGCAGGGGGGTTAGAATAGGATGATCTTAAGGTCCTTTCCAACCCTAACTATTCTATGATTCTGAGTTGAGCCCCTGTTTGAATGCCATGTTTTTGACAAATAGTTCACCTGTTGAAAAATGCAAATGAAACAGTCTTTTTTGCTGAACTTTTTGCTGGTTTAATCTACGTGTATTGCATCGGGAGAGCTTTTGCCTGCATTTAAATTTGAAAAGTAAAAGCAAATAAAAATAAAGTCATGCTAACATAAGCATTGAATCAAATCCCAAACTAATTGAGTTTGTATTCTTCACCAGCAGAACTGAACATAGAATCATAGAACAGTTAGGGTTGGAAAGGACCTTAAGATCATCCAGTTCCAACACCCCTGCCATAAGCAGGGACACCTCACACTAAACCATGCCACCCAAGGCTCTGTCCAACCTGGCCTTGAACATGAGCCAGTTGTGAGGCTGCAGTGTGTTCTCCACTGCCTGATGGAGATCAGTGCTGGCTGCCCCCCATCGAAGACTCCTGACAGGTCTAGGGTTGGAACACATGTTCCTTCATGGATCTATAGAAGTTGCTGCATTTTAAGGGAAGAGGACCTACATTGAATTTGTAGGGCAAATTTTGTCTTGGAATCATAGAATTCTTTAGGTTGGAAAAGACTTTAAAGTCATCAAGTCCAACCCTTAACATTGCCAAGTTTATCACCAAACCATGTCCCTAAGTGCTGTATCTACATGTCTTTTAAATACTTCTATGGATGATGACTCCACCACTTCCTTGAGCAGCCTATTCCAATGCTTGACAAACCTTTCAGTGATTATTTTTTCCTAATATACTTTTTAAACCTCCCCTGGCACAACTTGAGGCCATTTCTTCTTGTTCTGTTACTTGTTACTGGGGAGAAGAGACTGACACTCACCTTGCTACAGCCTTCTTCCAGGTAGTTGTAGAGAGCGATAAGGTCTTTTATCCAAACCTTTGTGGTTCAAGCTCCACCGTGGAAGCATCCTTGCAGGGAGGGATGCCTGGTAGGGGCTGCTGCTGTGCCCCATTGCACTGGCAGCCCTGTGGTGCCTGTGCCTGACAGAGCGGCAGCCGGCGGGAGCTGATCAGGGAGAGAAGGTGCTAAAGTGAGTTTGTAACTATCAATGTCAATAGGCTTTTCCTGTTGTAAAGGGCAAAAGGGTTTTAACCCTCAGTTTTCCTGACTTGCTGAGCAGTAGTGCTGTGTCTTTGTGTCAGCAGGCTGATACCTGGAACTGTGATAGTTCATATTATGGAGTGAAGACTCAGATGAAAATAGAAGGACAGAAGTGATGTTCTAATTACAGTGGTCCCTACCAGCCTCCTAGGTCTGATTCATCAATTCCACCATCACATCAATTTTGTGTAGGGCATTGTGATAGTCAAATTATTCCTTTTATTTTAGAGGAAAAGAGCAGAGTTCTGTATCATCACACTGTAGTGAAGAAATATTTATTTCCTAGTTGTGCTGAATGCAAGGTTGCTGAAACACTCCAAAGCCAGTATGGAAACCATAACAGGAGCAATCAGGTAATGTGACCTGTAACAATAAAAGAGGCAAGATGTCTTGTCTTTCTGTGCACCAGATTACTTCCAAAAATACCCTGCTAATTCCTGTGTCTGGTAGTGTCAAATACAGCTGTATTTGCACAGTGTAATTTGAAATGACCCTTTGGCAGAGAGTAAGTCTATTTCTAAACAGAAACACAGGATATACTGTGGCCTGCCTTTCTGGCAAGTATTTGGTTAAGTGGCTGTTGTTGGGGATGTGCCCTGCTCTGCTGTTGGCACTAAGGGTCTGTCATCACAAGTTAGAGGACAAAATGGCTTGCTATTTCCAAAGATAATGATGGAGCAGGGGGGAACCATAGGCCTGTCCCTAGTGCAGGTTTACCCCACTGTCAGCCTAAATGGGGATTTTATTCCTACTGTGAACTTGAATCAGGATATAAATGTTAATAATCAGGATATGAATGTTATTGAACTTGATGCTGCAGTCATTGCGGTATAATGGGGCAGTTAACATAAATACGAGTTCTAGCTTCAGCTGCTCTGACCTTTGTCTATAGGGACCCTTGCAGCCCTGAGTTACTCAGGCAACTGCTGGCAAGATTAAAAGCTAAATTTATCTCAATATCATAAATCCATTGGAGCCTTTAAAACACACAAGAAACGAGGCAGCACCAGTCTTCAAATAGATAAGTCATGTCTGCTCTGCCAAGGAAACTAGGACTGGGTTTTGGAGATAGGGAGGCTGCAGTCAGTCTGCAGAAAGAGACATGAGCAGGTGGATCAAGGTTTCTCAAGCCATGGATCTGCCTTATGGGAACAGCCCGCAGTTAAATCAATGTGGAGAATTGCACTAGTGAAGGTGCCCTTAGAAACCAGCCCAAGAGGGAATAGAGTGCAAAGGGAAAGCTCCAGCAATGCGGGAATTGCCATCAGGAAAAAATAACAGTGGTTGTACCTCTCTTGCAAGAAAACTGGTTTTGAAGTAGCTGGCCTAAAAGTAAACCAGGAGACATTGACACCAGCCATCCAAGTCTTCTGGGGTGCATTTGCTTCACATTCTGCACCTCTCTACCTGTTAATGTGTTCTGCTGGTGTGCTGCTTCCAGGGCTGGATAATCCCCTGCCATAGCAGCCTAGCACCTGAGGGGTGCAGTTGGCAGAGATCCGAGATCTTGTTATGTTATGTTGTTTTGTTCCATTTGGATAGCATGTTTGTCTGCTGGCACCCAGACCCAGCCCAGCTGAGGGCAGTGAGCCTGTGGGTGCAATGGTTCAGGGAGCCCTTTCCTGGTTGCCCCCTAAAATAGACTATCATTTATATAAAGCAGAAGAACGTATATGTATATTTATATCTATAGAAATATCAATTGTATAAACAATATGCTATTATTTATATGCAGCAGAAGAATAAGTTCAGGAGAGATGCATGTTTCCTTTCTCTTTTCATTTTTCCCTAAACTCATAGTGTCCTGGTTAGTGCACCCAGGCAGGTTGCAGAAGAGTCACCTCCCCATTGGGTCTCTATAAGACAATTGACCTGGCATTTTCCACATTGCCATGGAAATACCTTGGTGGGTGCTGAGTGTCACAGCTTTACCATGGAAAACTTCAATTGCTGTACAGGCGCTTTAGGAGAAATGCCTAGAGTTTTTGGAAATAAAATGTTTTTATCCAGCCTCTGATAAGAGGGTATTTGACTCCTGAATATGTATGTTATGCTCCCAGGTACAGCATTATTTGCAGCACAGAGTCAGAGCTTTGTGTGTGTTCCTGACACTGCGGCTGAGCTTCCAGCTGTGCTGGAAATGGATCTCTAAGAAAGGGGATGGGGCTGCTGCAGCTTCGGGGGGGGGGGGGGGGGGGGGGGGGG
>NDXB01003525.1:54802-75199 GCA_002631895.1 Agapornis roseicollis | reverse complement strand
GGGGGGGGGGGGGCGGGGGGGGGGAGGGGGAGGAGGAAGGGAGGGAGCAGGGGTCCTCCAGGCTTTACTTGCAACTGGTTCTTTACTCAGAATGGAAGCAATTAAGTGACAAAGGATGTCAGTTATCCTTTGCTAAACAGCATCAAGCTTTCTTCCCTTCAGTTCTGTTCTGTGTTTGTGTGAAAACACAATGACAGTTAAATGAGCTTTGTTAAATCTTTCATGAAACACATTACCTGTGGAGAAGCAGAAGAGTTCAAATAAAGACTCCTGCTTTCCCTGCAGACTTCATTGCAGAGACTCCTACAGATACCCAGGTCTGCAAATCTATGATTCCTGCTTGCATTTGCTCATCTTTGCACACAAATCCCTGCAAGCGGCTGTTTCAATGGGAATCTTGCCGATCCTGAGTTTTCTTCTATTCCATCTGAAGTCGTCTTCCTCAATCCAGCTCAATTCCGGGAAAAACCCAGGCTGTAGGTGCTCAAATGCTGACATGAATGGGTTATATCACAGGAAACTGACAGTCGCCTTTCCAATTTCAGTGGTCATCATAGTGCTGCTTGGATTTGGTTTGTACTAATGAAGTTTAAGCAAGTCTCTATTTGTGTTGGCATCTTTCTATTATATCAACATCTAAATTGAAATTGGAAACTGTGGCTACAGCCTCCATGGTCCCTTCAATGTCTTGAAATATGTGTTTAAAGTCACATTTATTGAGAAAACTGACAGAAAACTTCTGTCCTTTCTCTCTGTTTTTCTTATTTATGTTCCAGGATGCCCATTTTATCTGGCTTTTCAGTCCCCAGTGCACTGGAATTTTGCTGCTTAAAATAAGGCAATTGCTTCACAAGCCAACAAAAGTGCTTCCAAACCAAGAAGACAAGTATTTGGTTTCTGTGCTTCACTATCCTATGCTGATGTTGTGAGGAGGTGGGTTGTTTCTGTGTTGGTGTGCTCAATAACTAGACATCTCTACTGTGACTTATGGCAGCTCAGAATAGCAAGTATTAACAAACTTCATTTTGTGCCAAATAACTGAAGTGAAGCAATGCAGCTTTTTCTTCTGCTCCTTGTTTAACAAGCGCTATAATTTGTGCAGCATGTGTTTGGTGTCGAAAGACAGTTTAATGGAGGTACATTTCCTCCCATTTATAAATCAAGACCTCCTGATAAACAATGAGTCAAATCACAGGGAGCTTAGGGTGATGCTTCATCTCTCATATGCTTTTTCTTTGCCTAGGTAGTGGGTGCTTTGAGGCAGCAGCTATGTTATCCTGCCTCTCTCTAGCAGTCCAGACAGTGCTCAGTGAGTGTTGTCTTTAATGTTATACAGAGTATTATAAAAGAAGCATAGAAGTGGCTTGTAGAAAAAGAAATATCTCCGTTTACCTTTGCCTTTCATGGTTACTGTATTTTTAGTGTAGTTCGAGGCAGTGATCAGAATGCAGGTGTCAAACTTCCACTGTGAAACCAGTTCATCCTGCAACCAGACTTGGTGTGTGGAGAGGGATGGAGTAGTGTATGCCATAGACCTCCCTTTAGCCCTTGGTTTGGGTTTAAAACTCAGAATTAAAGCCCTGAGAACAAAATGCTCTTGTCCACTCAATGAGCTCACAGTAGGCATAAGCAGCTGCCACAAAGAGGGCCTGGACCAGTGTTTCAGCCAGCTCTATATGAGTGATTAAAGATCCCCATCACAAAATGGGAGACCAAAATGGTGCAGAGTATAAATGAACAGGATTCTGGTTATTATAATTATCCCTATCAAGGGTTGGGCTGTTGGGGGTCAGGTTTTGGGTACTGCAAAACAAAGGGGCAGTCCCTGTCCCACCTTTGTCCCACCATTCATGAAGCGCAGCCTGGGTTGCCTGTCCCTTGCTGGCATCAACAAGGGCTTCAGTGATGACCTGACATGGGGGCACACTGAGGCTTCTGGCAATTCCCTTTTCACTGCTATCTTATCTTCTATGACTCAGTATGGAGCCTTCGCTCCCTAATGTGGGAGCTGAGTGGCCTGGGCTCAGTCCGTGTGACCATTGCCACCTCCTGCTTCTTGAGCTCACTTTTTTAGTTAAAATAGAGTTCTTGCTTCCACCTTGTCATTTTGTGAATCAGTCTTATACATGAGTGATATGAAAAGTGAAGCCAACGATGAGAAAACAATGCCACAGAGTCTATTTATAGGATAGTGCACTTTTACTGAAGCATACCCTGATTTCCTAGTTGGATTTTTCTCAGGATTTTAAGCTTTTAGAGGCAGTAACTATCCCTCTGCATGGGTATGAGTAAGACAGTGGCACCCAAATCTTAGTGGGATCTGTAAGGAGTGATCACCCTTGCTAAAAGAGAGGCACTCATCAGCACTTAGCAGTTGCTGAGGGTGTTCAGAGAGATGTAAAATATTTGTGTTTGGGCAACAGCATCAGCATCTTTCTGGAGAACAGACTTGAGTGATCAGGGAAAAAGATGTGAAGTGCAAGCAGGGAGCCAGGGGGCAAGGCTGGTCACATCCACACAGGTGACCCTGTTGGGTGATGTTTGTATCTTGCCATCTCCCTGTCCTGAAAAGAGAAGTGAGTCCAGAGCCAGAGAAGCCATCATCCTGGCTTTGCGTTTTCCAATCTGAAGTAATAATGACTGAAATACTGACTGCTTTCAATACACATTTGCCAAAAGCTCAAGGAAAATTCTCATGGCTGCGGCACTGAGATAACAAGATACTTCCTTGACTTTAGCTGCATGTTTGATACTGACTCAAACTGGTGTGAGCGCACAGTGTACAGGGGTGTTGACACAGCACCCTACTTGGCAGAAACTCCCAATATCATATTTGGACCTGGCTACTTTTGTATTTGATCCATGCTACAGAAGTTGCAGTACATAACAATCTCACTGACCTGACAATCAAAAGGAAGCCAAGAACTGAAAAATAGCCACTGCAAAGGGATAAACTGAGTGCCATTGGCAGACTGTAGATGGGAGTTTGCATCACATCTCCTTCCCCCTCTCCATGCTGTGCCTGAGTAATTTGCAATAAGTGTGTCAAATTGATTTCTTAGCCTGTGGGTGGTTTCAGTGCACACGTGGATGGGGTTTTCTCTGCAGGAAAACCATGCTAGAAATGGAGGATTTCAGATGAGGCTGAGATTATCAGTTGATATTGTTGCAACAGCTCAGCCAATTGAAAACCACACCAAAACACTGGCAACAAAACACGCAGAAGGAGACTCTGATACCTTGCAAAACCTTTAGTGATCAAATCATGATAAAATAAAGATAAACCTGGTCCTGGAAATACTTGTGAAAAACATTTTGACATTGATTCTGTCAAAGCAATGACCCTGTGCCCTACCTACTAGGAGAAACCCCTTCCGACCTGCTGCTCTGATATGAGGAAGTGCTACATTTGTCTGTTGTTTTCTTCAACTGCATTAAGCTAGTACCGGCTGAGTAGTTTGCAAGAGCTAGTGAGAACTGAGCACCATCTGGGATGCCTAAATCAGGGCCAAGTTATCAGATGTTCAGAAGTGCCAGTGTGGCTATTTGTGAAGATGCTTGTGATGTCCCAGAGTTACTGCAATCATTTGGAAAGCTTGTTTGGTTACAAATCCAATCCTGAATCAGCTGAATCACAATTTCCCAATTCAGAGGCAGTGTTGGTGTTTTCTAGACAAGGTGACTCACAGAGTCAGTATGAGGAGCAGAGAGCTGTTCAAGGGGGGGGAGCCTTTGCCTCTCTATAAAATCAAACGAGGGGGAGAGTAACAGCTTATATTGGTAAATGGGACCATACCTGAAAAGTCTCTATCAATCAGCTGTATTGAGAGTTGTTCCAAAGGCTGTGAATTACAGTGTTTGGGGAACTGGGCATTTTAGGGGCTGTAGTACCTATACTGGGGGCTAATGAGCCTGTCTGCATCTGGGCCTCTGCTGTATTTTGGTTTCTGGAGGTGGTCTGCAATGACGTTAGGGCATCAGAAATGGAGCCTGCTACCTATTACTGCTGTAATCTCTTGTTTAAGACCTCCATGAAGCTTTGAAGCTGAGCCATATGAAGACATCACCATTCCGGTCTCATTCTGGTTTGAGACATCATAGAAGAAAATTAAATAAGGAGACAATATAAAAACTGCTCTACAAATTATCCCACAGGTATTATGAAGGCAAAGTGGTGCAGATAAAATGTGCGGAGCAATTCCAAATCCATTAGAAGTGGATGTGCTTAGGAAGCCCCATGGAAATTTGTGGGCAGGTGTCCCTAAATTGATAAAAATGCATGTTCCGAGCAATGCTCACAAAGCTGAGGCTGGAACAGTAAAGGAGGAGCTGTGGAAGGCACTGACACTAAGTATTCTCTGTAACTGCATATACGGAGAAACAAAGATGAGGATGGGAAATCAGAATGAATGGCAATCTAACTTAGCAAGGAGAAGTGAGTTTCACAGGGGCTTAGAGAAGGAATTAAGTCTGTTTAACACAAAAATTAGGAAGAAATAAAAGAATCACTGGGTATAATCAGGGGCTCAGTTTGACTCACAGCAAAATCAAAAGAGTTTCAAAAGTATAGCTTCTTTGCCTTATCAAGCCTGTACTATGGAATAAGGTCTAAACAAATGAGGAAGCACATGGTGTTAGAGATGCAGCAACTGCTTGGTCAGCTTCTTAGGGAGAAGCCGTACAAATGATCCTATGGGCAATGTAAACTTCAAAGGAATGTGTTTGTAGATAATTAGGTTCAAGGGCAATAGAAGAGGGTAGATAAATTATGGAAAGGAGAACGGAAGATTACTGTGGGCACTGCTGTGTGAGGTTTTAATGCACAAAACACTCCTTCATCCATATGATCAAGCAGCTGAGGCTTGGAATCTTGCCTAGAGGTGGGATTTGTATCATGATCGCTGCTCAGAAAATTCTGTATATGCTTGTTTCTGTTTGAGTAAAAAAGAAAGCAAAATAGGCATCTGCTGACATGTGAGCATAAAAATGTCACCCACAGGATTTCAGATTCCATTTAGATGAATAAACCTGTTGTGGATTAAATAAACCAGCAGAGCACATCTATATGGGATACCAAGAAGTGCAGTTGCTAAAAAAACTTCCTTTCCCTTTCCTAACACAGCACAGACATGTTTTTAACACACAGTCCTGTTTTTAGCACATGACTTTGTCATGGTTTTAACTACAGTTCTGCAAACACAGCTGTTTGAATGGTTTATGCAGGCTTTTATCCCAGAAGGAAACCAAAACATCTATGTCTGAGCTGCATGGGAAGCTGTAGGAGTGCAAATAAGGAAAAGAAATTTAATTGATTCACATGGCAGGAATGTGGCCATGTAAACTACAGTCTCTCCATACTGTGAGAGTGAGGAAGGGATGCATGTGAAGCAGAGACATCTCTTTGTATAATGCCTTCAAACCATTGGGAAGAGCTCATGTAACAGTGGTGTGTGCTCCAGGTACACTGTAAGCTACACTGGGGCTATTAGGTGAAGGATGTGGTTGAAGCTTTGCCTGTGAGGCAGACCAATAAGGTGTCAGCGATCACCTTGCAAGGCAGATCAGTCTGGTGTATGATGTCCTTTCTACTTGATGCCATCTGCAATCACTGCAGAGCTCTTACATAGTGTCAGCTAATGCAGTATGTGGAGACTGCATTTGTAAGAAGATTATGGTGGTCTTGCTGATGGAGTATGTGAACCGGAGTTACTCCCTTCACAGTGTTAGTTATTAGATACATCTTGTTATGCCAGTAAGTGTAATCTTACTACTACAAGACTGAGAAGTAATACTGGGTCTTTTACTCCACCCTCTGTCCTGGGCCATGGCTGCAAATATTGAACCCAAACCTGCTGGGATAGCTCAGGGGGCTCTCCTTGTAGATGTCCACAGCTGCATAAGTTCTCTAGAAGTGTGTCAGGTCAAGCAAGCCCTCAAAATGCTTCTTCACCTCCATTGACCAAGAGGCTCCATATGACTCATTCACCTGTGAACGTTTGGTCTGTGGACATCTGGAGTTAGGAGAGGTGCTTTGCTTTTCTTTCTCTCCCCTCCCAGTTCAGCTGTTAAAGACCAGGAAAAACAAAATAAATCCAACTCTTGGAGGGCTTGCCCTCTGGCAGGGCTTCTCAGGAGTGTGCCCTGCCATCAAACCCTGCAGGTATTCCTCTTGCCATATCTGCTGCTGCTATCTCTATTAATTCAGAGAAGAGAAACAGGGCTGCTCCTTACTCCCTTTCTCTGGAAGACTTGGACCTCCAAGAGAGCTCATGTCCAGGCTTGTGCTTTATCCAGGCTGTGGAAGGGCAGAGATGGGCTGCAGCCTCCCTGACATGCACAACGGCTTCAGTTAGGCATCATGTCATCTCTGTGCCTTGGGGGGTTCTTGTTCAGAAAGCAGAGAGAAAGTGGCCATCAAATTTTTATGGCAGGTCATAGATAATTTACATGAGGAGTCTTCCATTTCAGTGCATGGACAATGTTTTTTTATAGTCGCTGTGCATGATGTCTATTCCAATCCTTTTACATAAATAACCATCTTCTCAGGACTGAATATATTCATGAAAACCCAGTGATTTTCTTAGAGAAGTCTGAACTGCTTGAGAAGCCGAAGATGGTGACCTATTAATGGTGAATTTAAAACCCTTTACTTTAAAAACCTGCTGTCTTTGAGAACCTTGTACTCTGCTCTGAATGGAGTAGCTTTACCCTGAATTTGTTCTGGTATATCAACATTGCATGGTCCTGCACTAAGTAGCAGCAGCTGAACTGCCTCATCTGTCCAACGCTGCAGTTATGTATCTTACGCAAATGCTTCTACAGAGAGAAACAATGAAAAGTGTTTCCTGCTCATCTTTGCCATTCCCCTGATGATTTCAAAGGCCCTAATGTGTCCCACCCATTTGCTCTTTCCAAGCATCACTGTGCTAACTGTTGTAGCTGTAACTTGTCTGGAAGCTGCATCGTGCCCTTGGTCACCTCAGTCATTCTCCTCTGTTCGCTGCCAGTTTCTGCTGTCTTCTTCTGGGAGGGCTACATGGAATATTGGACTGCACAGAATATTTAAACTAGGTCTATGGAGTGGCATAATACTTTTAGTCACAACAGGAAGAAATAGTAGATACTTTGTTCATAAAAGGGACTCTGGACATGACCAATGCATAAATAAAATATCCTTGTAATGAAATCCCCAAATGAATTTTCACACTAAACCTCTCCATTTGTGTTTCTTTGCTCTTCTGAAGCGTATTAGAACCTCTGATGCTTTGCTTTTTGCTGGGTGCAGCCCTTTCCCTCATTGCCTGTTCTCCCAATGTGCTTCACCCAGACTCTGCTTCTCCTCAGCATTTCAACGCACTACAGTGCATTACTCAAACCCTCCCTTGCACACATAATGACACTGTTTAAACTAATAATGTATATATAATGAAAGCTAGCCACACCTTTTGGCTGTTCTTATCTAAACTCTCCAATCAACTTGCCTTGTCAGGAGGTGAGGATGTACTACTGTTTAAACACTTCTGAGTCACAGTGGTTTCTAGAAATCACCTGTCTGGGGAGCAGGAAAGTGCCCAGGCTCACATAATTCCTCAGGCAGGGAGCTCTCTCCTGTTGGCATTGCATGGCTGGAGATGGCTCCAGACAGACCTGCGTTTGCTTTTTTCCTCCTACTGTTCAAACGCAAAGAAGTTTTTCATGTTTAATCATTGGGTAGCTCTGTTTGAGTTATGAATGTCAATTAATACCAATCCAAACCCTGCTTTTGGAGGGTAGCAGAAGTCCCCTGTGGGTTTCCAATTGAGTCAATAATTCTTTCTCTGCAAAGTCTGTTTGTGTTACAAAAAGACCCTGCTATTTTTAGGAGCATTTATTAACCCTAAGGTATTGGCAGAGTGAGAGCCTGGTACTGACACACTTTTCCTCTCCCTTTCCTCCCCACAGACAAGAGGCGGTCACCTCCAGGGCACTGAAATGTCCCTCATTTCAATTTAATTTGTTTCACTTGCAACCTTCAGCAAACCAAATCAAATTATTCTCATGGCAATTCTGAGCATGTGTCTCTGTGCAGAGATCAATGCAGCTGAATTTGTCCACCCAAAAAGTTAATTCAGATTAACATCCCTGTGCAGCGGAGCCATCAATGGTCTCCCACAGAGCCAAGAGACTGGCATCTTCCTGGAAATTAGGGAAATAAAAATACCTAGGGTGAGATCAATGTTACTTAATCTCATTTCAGGCTGGATATGAGGAAGAAATCTTTTACAGTGAGGGTGGTGAATTGCCCAGACAGGAGGTGGATGCGCATCCCTGGAGACATTTAAGGCCAGGCTGTGGTTTTGGGCAACCTGATTGCATTGAAAATGTCCCTGCTTATTGCAGGGTGGCTGGACTTGATGATCTTTAAAGGCTCCCTCCAACCCAGAGTATTTTATGATTCCATGATAAAGTCCCATTCTGGTCCATGCAGTGAAGTGAGGCAAAGCTCTGCTGGACTCCTCTGGACAGGAACATTAGCAAGCACTCTGGAGCACAGACTTGAGGGCAGCTGGTTCCTAATTTGTATCTGGCATCACATGAGATGCTTCCGCCTTCTTAAGATGGGTCAATATCCTAAATGTGAAGGAATTTGTTATGTCAGTTCTGTAATGTAGTGATCAGTGGCAGCTATAATATGTACTGAGCTAACTGCACTCCAGAAAAATGCCCCAAATAATTATGAAGTGATGGAATATGGAATAGAGTTAATTTTCTTCTTATTATCTGGCACAGTGCTGTGTTTTGGCTTTAATCTGAGCCACATAGCAAGTGGCTGTGTGGTACTTAGTTGCCAAGTAAGCTTAGACCATTACAGGAAGTCAGCACTGTGAAAGGCAGACACCCTGGAACGTGGGAGCTGATTGAGGTTCACCCACAATAGTATGGAATGACTTCCTGAAAACTGAGTTTCCATCTTTTGTATTATTTGAATCAGTTTTCCAAACTCAGCTTTGTGGCATCACCTGCTGAAAGCTGCTGGGTCACACTCAGATTCCCTAACGTGCTGTATCACAAGCAAAATTGGAAGTGCATTAGCACAGGCACATAGAGCCATTAGAGATACCAGGGAGCTCAGATACTCACAGGGTTTGGCAAGTATAGCACGGGATCCATAGGACACCCACAGAGCAGTGAAGGAGACCAAAAGGGATGTCCTGAAGCACTGATTGCCTCGTTGAGGCAAAATTGCTGCCTTTGTATCCTTATTTCTGAACCTGGATCAGAGCACTGTTGCTATAGTTGGCATAAGATAAACATCAGGAGCATGGCTGAGGGCAGAAGAGGACATTGGTAAAGGGGAGTGATGCCCCTATCCTTTCAACAGCACTGAGCTGTTAAATTGATTCAGATTGCTGTGCGAAACCCCACCAATGACAAATGCCTAAAACATAGGTGGTACAAATATGTCTCTGTGTGTTTTCCTTAGCACCTAGAGCACCTGAGCTGACTAGCCAAGTGCTAAAACAGCCATAAACCCTAAAAATAATCAAATAAGAAAATTCTAACAAGTGTTGATGGCCCTTATCGTGTCCCTCTGACACAGCCTCTTTTTAACTGAGATGAAAACAGTTTCTGTTTGAAAAGACCTGAATTAACCTTCATGATGCAAGATATTTATCTTGGCAAGAGATCTGGCTTTTCTTTCCTTCCCTTCCCCACTTGCTCCTCAACACAACTCCTTGGCAACTCTTGAACATGAATTGCAAAGCTACTGAACTGAGCAGCAGAATGCATATGCAATGTACTGCACAGTGAGCCAGGTCTCCTCTTTTTGTGCTAATTGTATTAACTGCAGCATTTTGCTTGCCCTTTTGTGTGAATGACAGTTTTTAATATATGAAAGAGGTTTAATTTTGCAGAACTGGAGAGCACAGTGAAGCAGATATATATATATTTTATAAGAGAGATCAAATGATCAGCTAGTTAACAGCCTCTGTATTTGGTCAGCAGGTTGTTGTTTGGTTAGTTTAATTATCTTAAGCAATACATTGCCTAAAATATGCCTGTGCTTTCTCCCAAAGTTTATATTTGTATTGCTGCAATGACTAATGGAAGCACTGCATTTGCTGTGATGCTGTACAACATCATTTGCTGTGTGAATAATTTGAAAACTTTATGGTTGCAAATGCCCCAGGGAAACAGGAAAATAGAATAAATCCCATATTGCAGCTGTATCAGCTGTAGTTTATAAAGTGGATGTATGACTTGTGCAGTCACAGTAACGTTAACATTGCTGCAGGGAACAGATTTCATCCTCAGCCTGTACTGTAAATCGAGATATACCTGCACAAACCTTTACCAGTAGCAGAATATATGATCACAGGGGAGTATCCCAGGAGAACTGAGCTTGGAAGGGCCCTTGGGTGGTCTCTAGTCTACCCTCCTGCTCAGAGGAGTTGAGCCATGAGTGCAGACCAGGTTGGTCAAGGCTTGGTCCAGCCAGGTTTTGGAAATGTGCAAGGACAGAGATTGTACAACCTCACTGAGCACATGTTCCAGTGATGGATTTTCTTTATCATGAAAGCATTTTTTTATATATCCAGGACATATTTGGAGCAATATCCCTAAAGGGAACTAAAATCCTGAGCTTTTTTGTGTACCTACCTACTCCATAGTCTCTAATATCTTGGATAAACTCCCATTGATTTCATTGGGATATTTTCAGAGAGGGGACAGTAGTCTGAACTAGCAAGCTTGGAGACACTGTCTGTGCATATGGAGAAGGAGCAGGAATCATAGATAAATAGAATCATAGAATAGTTAGGGTTGGAAAGGACCTTAAGATCATCCAGTTCCAACCCCCTGCCACAAGCAGGGATACCTCACACTAAACCATGCCACCCAAGGCTCTGTTCAATCCACCCTTGAATACCACCAGGGATAGAGCCTTCACAACTTCCCTGGGCAACACATTCCAGTGCCTCACCACCCTTACAGTAAAGAGCTTCTTCCTTATATCCAATCTAAACTTCCCCTGTTTAAGTTTTAACCCATTACCCCTTGTCCTATCACTACAGTCCCTAATGAAGAATCCCTCCCCAGCGTCCCTATAGGCCCCCTTCAGATACTGGAAGGCTGCTATGAGGTCGTATCAGTGCAGCAAATACCTGCCTGTGAAAGTAAATGCATACCCCATTTTTGCATCATTGCACCCAAGAACATCAGGCTATTGTGTTTCTGGAGCTGTTTTATGAGCCAAAATGCTGTCTCAGTCATAAGCTGCTTATACCTGACCACAGCAGTGGGGAGAACCCACTTGTGGCAGGACGGAGAAGGAAAAAGTGCCTCTGTAAAGGAGCACAGTGAGCTAAACCCACAGATTTTTGCAAGGCTTCGCTAAGCAGTTAACTACACTTGTACATCTTAGTGCTGTAGGAAACCTTATCCAGAGTAAGAGTCATGACTATTATCAAGTGTTTAAACAGCCTCACCCTACTCTGGCGGATATCATGGTGGGTTAATCATAAACACAGACAGAATCCCTATGGCAGCCAAGGGAAGAAGAGTGATGTGCCTTGCAGGTGCTGGATGAGTTGGTGAAGGCTGACTTCGTACCAGACAACAGAAAAGTATAGGAGATGGAGGGAAAAAAGCCAAGGTAATGACTCTCATATATTTCCTTTTTTGAGGGGTTGGGGACAGTGAGTACAATGTAAGACATTCTGCAGTGAGAAAACTGAGGTTTAGAAATACATAAAGACTTAAAATTTTAACACTGAAGTGCTTGGGGTGAGGGTTTCTTTTGTGCCAGCAAGTTTTGTATTTACTATTTTTATACTTTAAAAGTCTGTAAGGGAAGATCATCAATTCTATTAAACTGAAAATTGGAGCAGTTGGATGTCTCTGGCAACAATATTTTCTGGTGTCCACTGTTTCTGGATGTTTAGTGTATTCAGGGTTACTTTGGTTCACACTTGTTGGGCATCAACCCAGCAGAAAGAGAACAGAAATGACTTGCGTGCTCTGGTCCAGGGCTTTTTGGCTCAAATGTATGAGTGGTTTCTGTGACCACATCAGCTGGTCTAACACAACTGGTATCTCCCCCTGTAGTTTTGTGATTCTGCCTTGAAAAATATATAGAAACAGCATGCGATGTTTCTTAGGTAAATGCAGGCATGCTTCACCTTACCCAGTAAGAACTGCTTTTTGATTTCAATAAGATGCACCTAAGGGCAAAATTTGACACTTGAATCTTTTAATGTTCAGGTGCAGCTGGAAATAATCTTATTTCCCTGAAATCAATCCAAACCATGAGCTGAGGATCAACCATTTGCTTGTTTTCCATAAGGGAAGGAAACCGGCTTTTTTGCTGAAACAGAACAGATGACTGTATGGATGTTTGTGCCTATGAGTGCAGTATACATGGATATGTATATATCCATGTTTATTTGCATGTTTCTGTATTTCTGTTTATAATAAGATTATTTAAATAGGATATCTTGCTTATAGTGTATTTTCTTGTTCCTGCCCTCTTTTGCAGTAGAGCTGAGTGTGGTGTTAGCACATAAATTTTGCCCTGGCTGTTGTAGACCAGACCCAGAACTTTTTCATGGATTTTGTAGTATCTCTACAGCCTCAGAGATGTGGAACTGAGACCAAAGGTTGGCCAGAGGGCTTACAGGATTTGCCTGAGAATTTACCATAAATCGGTTTATATAAATAGTAAATAAATGGTTGTGGTTAAATAAATTTAACACAGTGACAAAGTTTAATTTGTACCTAAGTTCAAGGACAACTGCACAAGGTTTTGTGTGAAGAGAAAGCCAAGTTTTGTTCCAGTAGTTTGCTTCCTTCATTGAAACAGGTTAACAAAATGTACTTAACTCTGGTAAGATTTAGATCAACTTTTCCATTCCTTCTGCTGAAATAGATTTGTTCTGCTGAGTGAATTGCATGGTTTTGGAGTCTGACTTATTTACTGTTCTGTGGGTCTAATCCTGCAGACAGCAGAAATCTTCTCCATCAGATGCCTGGGGTATTGGGTTTGTCTCTGCACCAGAGATTTCCCAGGCTCAGGGCTTTTTAAATTCACTCTGAACAATTTATTAGCTTTGGAAAGTAGTAATGGTTTGTTTTTCGTGGATTAGATACAGCTCATTTCAGTCGATGTGGCTGAATTTTAAGAAACCATGGTCATACCAATGCTAAGCTTCGTAAACAAATGGTGCTAAAGCACTCAGGAATTTGAATTGTCCACAGGAAAATGTGGAACAGCACAATGAGAGTCTAAGAATAAGCAATACCCGTTCTTTGTGGCTCCTTTGTTTTGATTACTTTCTGACATCAATAGATTTTTACTTTGAGGATACTGAAGTATTCAGTATTTCATTCAGTCCGTGGTCTCATTTTCTTACGTACTGCTATTATAACTTCAGAAATGACCTGGGTTTCTATGGGTAGTAAGGAAATGTGGGTACTATTAGAGCTGACATTCTACTTATTGATTCTGATTTTCTTGCGGATGCAGGTCTGGGATAGCTCTAGAGAAATAACTAATGACACAAGCTAGTCCTTGTGTGTGAGCATTGAATTTCTTCCAAACTTATCTTGAGTTGGATTTTGCTTAGCACTATGGTTAGAGGGGGTGCATTGCTCAGATTAGCCTTTGGCTGATGTGCTACTATGTCCCCCGCAGCGAATGGCTCTGTGGTGGTAGGCTGTCTACGGGTTAAACCACAGCACACACATAGCTGTGTCTGGCCTTTGCTACTTCCCTGATCAGCACCTCCAGTGGGTAGCTTGGGACTGAGGGGCAGCAGCCCCGTGTCCTATCTGTAGCTCTTGGAAGTCCCCTGGGATTTGGTTTGAGCAGTAACCTAATGCTCCGCAAATAATTGTTTAAGGTGCTATTATTTTCTTCTCTCTCTAGACACATGACTAGTTCAGGACCAAGAAAGGAAGGATTTTGGCCTTCCAGGCTATCCACAATGAAAATCAGATCACCCTGCAATGATTGCTGTCTGAACTTAGACACAATTTCTCTACCAGCTATTTCATATAATGTTCAGTTTAAACTTGGTATCTATAGAAAGGCTGAAGATAACATCTGCTCTTCTGGCTTTCAAAAGATATAATATGTTAGAAGATAATCCTCTAAAGGAAAATTAATTTGAAAGCTTTGCAGAACAGTATGTTGTTCCGGAATATATGACTGTTAAGCTAAGCATTTTGAGCCAGAAATACAGGAATTCTTAGCACTTTAAGAGAAGTGGGACGTTNTCTGGCTTTCAAAAGATATAATATGTTAGAAGATAATCCTCTAAAGGAAAATTAATTTGAAAGCTTTGCAGAACAGTATGTTGTTCCGGAATAGATGACTGTTAAGCTAAGCATTTTGAGCCAGAAATACAGGAGAAGTGGGACGTTCATTCTCTTTCAGGAAATGCTAGAAACACCTGGTGCTAGCCTCTTCATCTGAGAGCATCTTTTATGTTGGTCAATGATTGTCTTGTTACTTATTCAGACTGGGACTGAAGTAGGACAATGAAACCAGATTTATGATGGAACGCTAGATTTAAGAAGGAAAGAGGTCCAATGTTGGTGATGTGAGATCACAGGGACATAGAAAGTGAAAAAGTGCTGTTAGCACACAGGCAAGGCAAATATCATTACTTCAAGCTCATGTTACGAGCTCAAGAATTGGCAGTAGCTTTTGGTAGAGCTCTGGGAGGGCAACCTCTATCCATTGTCTTCAACAACTGCCCATCAATCCCCACAGCAAACAGTTCAGATTTGTTCCTATCCCAGAAAGGATTCCTTTGGGATTATCACTTCCCTGCTGAACAGCTAGCTGTTATGTTCCAGGGCAAATAAAATGGTGATAGAACAGAAGCATCTTTTCAAATGTCACCGCTTAATTGGTGTTCACAGAATAATTTGTTATTACTGGAGAGTGCTGAACAGCCAGCAGTTTGGAGATCATATTGGTGGGCTGTAGTTTTGGGCTATGAGTCCCAATAGCTGTACTGAGCAGAAGGCAGAGCCCTATTTCCCCATCAAAGCAGGGGAAAGCTTATGGCTCTGCCTTTGGGACTGACAGGGTTTGATACAGAATACGGCATCCCTAAGGATGTTTCATATCCATGGCACAGGCAGCCTTTGATGACTGGAAACACATGGGTGTGGAAGGGAAGGAGAAGAATTAAACCACTGTGGCTTAATTCATGCCTTGACAAGAGACTAATCTGTGACTTGGAGCTGATCCTATGGCCATCTCCAACCTTGCATATTATCATGTGCTAAGTCCACTCGGGACTTGTTATTCACCTCCTCTTCTAGCTCTGCAGTAATTTGCTGACAAATCTTGCCAGCAGTCTTTGTAAAGTTGAAGCTTAGAAGTACTGCAAAATAACAAGCCCCATGGGGAGAAGTGGGATGCACAGCTAAGCTGTGAAATATGGGGTTGAATGCTGAGACCTGGCACTGACTGTGAAGGTTTGAACCACTGCCTGTGAGAAACAGCTCAGTAAGGGATACTTGATGACTTCATGGGAACAAAGCTCGGTCAGGAGCAGTTCCTGTCCAGGATGGAGATCCAGGCTTGATTTTACACCCACAGGGCACTAAGTGAGGCATCAGCACTGACTATGGGCTGATAATAGACTCCTCCTGGCTGATTAGGCAATGAGGCTGCTCTCTTCTTTGCTGCTGAGTGCATTTGTTTTGGAGACCAGCACAGACCCAAGCCTGTCACTGATGCTTCATTACTTTGTGAATACAATAGGTTTTCATGGCATTACAATGGTACAGCACCAAGCAGGTAGGTGGAAAGGGAAGCAGGGGTGCAGAGACCTGCCAGCAATTGCTCGGCTGCTTTTAGACAAAGTTGAGAATACAATTCAGGACTCCAAGTACCACCGCCTCTGCACTTCAGTGTGGTTTCCTCTTCATTAAATAACATTTAGAGTAAAGTAAGTGCAAAACGTTTGTGCTAGAGATGATACCACAAAGCCAAGATCCCTTGGGTAGGGCACTGAAAGTGGTACTTCACTGCCACAAACCATTTTCTTCCATTTTTCAGGTGTGAAATCTTTTTCTTTATATCAAAGCACTCATCAGTTCAATATTCAGGAAGAAAGGCACTCATGGAGGGTAACCCAACCACATTGCCCCACACCAGCCTGGTCTTGCCACAGTCAGCAGACTCTGGCTCTCCATCCCTGGCTGACTGCCCAGCAACATGCTCCCTGAAGCTGCAGGAAGCATTGGGACAATGATCAAGCTATGGTCCTAAAGAGATGCTTCCATATCTGCTCTTCTCTTGGCCTACAGCCAGCTCTGAAGAATCACCTAAATAAGTCAAATCCTGTTTTTTATGCTTGGCTGTATCAGACCTCTTATTTTTAGATGGATTATTAGCTAGATGCTCATGTGTAGATTTTTAACACATGGATTTTTCCCATAAAAATGACAGTAATGCCATTTCCAGGGCCACCCAGTCATTAGGATAACACACCAATTTATACCTGCTGAGGTGATGGCCTGTTTGAGCTTCTCAGTTTTTCTAACCAAATATCACTTTCTCTCGAATAAGGTGTTCCATCTCTTTGAGGACTCCCCAGCAGCAGATGATGTGTTTCATGTTCTCTGACACACCATAAAATGAATTCCCTACTGTTTATAGCTGCTTGCATTTGGCAGCAACATGCCCAGTTTGGGACCATGTAGAATCATAGAATGGTTTGAAAGAACCACTATAGGTCACCTAGTCCAACCTCCCTGCCATAAGCAGGGAGATTTTCAGCTAGGTTGGGTTGCTCAGGGCCCTGTATAACCTGACCTCCAATGGTTCCAGGGATGGAGCATCCACTGCTGCTCTGGTCAACCTGTTCCTGTGGCTCAGTGAAGCAAAAGGCACTGAGTCCCTCAGGGTTTCCAAGGTGATTGAGAACAGTATTCTGCACTCATTAGAAAAACTGAGAACAAAACATGTGGATCATCAAGTGCCTATGGTAGTTTCAAGGAACCATATTGCTCAAGACTTAGCTGCACTCTCCCACCTCTGTAAACACTGTGGTTTTCACCAGAGCACTTCTCAAACTTCTCTTAAGTCTCCTAACGATCCTTCCTTGGCACAGGTAAATTAACTGAATAAGACACTGAAAGCTATGCAACTTTATGGATGTGGCAGGAATGAGGCTGGAAATAAACTCTGTATCTTGACTTTCTCCTTAGCCCTTCCCTTCCACTGAAGGCCTGGCTTAGCCCAGGACTGGTCTACCTGTTATGAAAGAAGAGGGACTGAGTCACTTTTTAACTTACTGACTATTGAAAACCTCCTCTTATGTAATCTTTCTATTTCTTTACACTCCTAAACATCCTGTAACTCAGGCACTTGGTTTATCAGGCAGCTCAGAGCAACACCCCCTTTGTAAATACAAGGAGTTTCTGTTCGACACAAAATCCATAAAATAAAAACCCCAGCACTTTCTGTTCACCCATTCCAGTGGCACAGAGCAATTCCCCCATTACAGAGGGATTACTGCCCACTGCCACCTTGCACAGCAGGCAATGCTCTGGTGACATTTTTTACTGCCTTTGATCCAATGGCAGGTAAAGGCCAGTACCTGGCTGTGTTTGGGCCAGAAAAGAAAGGAAAGGAAAGAGAAGTCCTGAATAAGTCAAAACAGCTGCCAAAAGGTCACCTCAGCTTTTGCTACTCAAGTACTAATCGGGTGCTCAGCTTCTTGCTGAATGGGGCACATGTTTCCTGGCTTGTGTTGGGTCTTATGGAAAGGTTTGTGCAGCTAGGAAAGAAGCTGTTTGGGATTTGGATGGTGTAGGTGACTTGCAGTCTGCTAGGGATTCTGTGCAAGGGGAGTTTGGCTACCTGCCAGGATGCTGGTGAGTAAAACTGATCAGCCATGGGTGGCTATGCAGGGTGCCCAGGAGTGTCTCTCCTGGACAGCTTTTTCCTGCAGAGCTGCCTGTTCAGCTTATTCCATTGCAAATGTTAGAGCGAGGTAATGAAACTGTTCTGCGTTAGTAATGACTTGTTTCTGAATTTGGCCCTGCAAGAGGGATGGGGTTGGAAGTTTAAAGAAAAAGTTTGATATTTTCTTTTTGTTTTAAGTTTTCCAAACTGCAACTCTTCCATTGAGGGTGCTCACTGACTGTTCACAGTGTTTAGGATTTCATCTAGAAGCAGAGTGCTTTAAAACCTGGCTTGGGTGAATGTGCTTTGTATGACATGTCGCAAAGGACCACCCTATTCTGCTGTCAGCCAAGTCTGCCTGCACTAGATGTGCTATTGAACATGTTGCTATGCCCTTCCTTAGTGTAGTTGATGCTTTCCCCTGAAAAAGTTATTAAGCCTTCTAAGATAATTAGATAGCTAAAGCAACAGTAACTGCCTGGGGCAGAGGCACATCATCACCCAAACATGATTCACCAGCATGTGCTGTTGGTGAACTCTGTTATTGCTGTGTTTTTTTTTATGGTGGCTTGTTTGTGTTAGAAAGGAAGGAATATAAGAGAAAGTATGAAAAGAAATTGAAGAAAAGTATGCCCAGAAAAAGCCCAAATCAGAACGTGGGGCTAACTGTGAACTTCAGAAAGGTGAATGTAAAAAAAAAAAACCATTTAGTTTTCTGCTCCAGTGGAGAAAAGAGCATTTTGCACATGCTTTTTAAAGATACAGGATTGCATGAGGCATCTGATTTAGTTACCATTTCTCCTGCTAGCAGAGCTTTGTCCAACCACTCAAGTCAAATAAGAGTATGATTGGTGCTGGTAAAGGGCAGGGCTGCTTCTAGACAGCAAGGCTGGATGCTTGTACCTTGTAGAACTGAGTCAGAGCAAATAAGCTTGACCTGCAAAGGCAGCCATCTCCTAAAGTCACCCACAGGAAACTGGAGGATGCAGAATTTTGGACCTGGCTGATCACTTGGATTAAGCTGCCAAATGTGGCTTTATTTCTGTGCCGCATTTCTCACTCCAGTAAAAGTACTGATTGATGCCTCACGTGCTATGGGTACTTCACCACAGCAGGGCACTTTGTTATGTATCTTGAAAGAATGAATCCCACCTCTCTGCTGTGGTTTGAATACTTAATTCCAAGGGCATCCTTATGCCTTATGGTAAATATAAGATCTTCTCTATCTTATCATTAGATAAGGTTAGAACAGTGTGAAAATGGTCTTGTGGAAAAGTCCAGAACAAAAGATGTCTTAAGCCTCTGTAACCTGTTCTCAGCAAGAACTGGAGTATGTCCAAGAGGAAACATCAATGAAGTAGTTGCACATACAAGAGCTCTGAATAATATGAAAGTTTACTAACCAAAAATACCACATATTAAGCTTTTAACTAGGGAGATGGGAGGAGTAGAAGGGGGAACCGCAATCCAGAGCCTTGTATAGATGGAAGTCAGGCAAGTTATGGGTGGAAAAAAGTGAGAAAATAGAGAAAAGGAGATTGTATTCTTGTTAAATAATAAATGGGTGTAAATACATGAATACTTAAAATAGCCATTTTTCCAGACACTGGTTGCTCAGTCTGTCTGAAATCTAAACCTTCTGAAGGTGTCTTGTGAGTGTAAAAATCTTGTCCTTTTAGTTTGGAGCTCAAAGGTGGCATGTGGCTTGATGCAGGTGCCTGCAGAGCAAGAGGAGTTGATGTTTGCACAGGGAGAAGTCTTTGCTCTTATTCAGTGTTTACCAAATTGACTAACCAAGCGCTATATTTGCTATGAGCAAGCAGCAATCTTAAATGAAGTCTTAAATGCAAGCTGGGCTTGGAGAGCCTGTTCAAGGGTAATGACTGGAAGAAGATAAATAGGATGGAGCTCTCAGCAGTGGCATCTCAGACTCACAGGTATGTCTAACACCTTCAAGAAATTCTTCTAAGGTTTGAGTTAAATTCAGGTAATTGTATTTAAAGGACTTCTTCCTGAAGGAAAAGAAAATAAACCAGTCATTTAATGCTTTTTTACCTGCTCCTGGCAGATTTGATTATTATTGTTGGTATCACTGAGAAACTGAACATGAGCCAGCAGTGTGGGCTCACAGCCCAGAAAGCCAACCGCATCCTGGGCTGCATCAAAAGTAGTGTGACCAGCAGGTTGAAGAAGGTCATCCTGCCTGTCTACTCTGCTCTCGTGAGAACTCACTTGAGGTATTGTGTGCAGTTTTGGTGTCCTCAACATAAAAAGGACATGGAACTGTTGGAACAAGTCCAGAGGAGGGCCACAAGAACAATCAGGGGACTGTAGCATCTCCCATATGAAGACAGGCTGAGAGAGTTGGGGCTGTTCAGCCTCGGAGGAGAAGGCTGCATGGAGACCTCACAGCAGCCTTCCAGTATCTGAAGGGGGCCTATAGGGATGCTGAGGAGGGACTCTTCATTAGGAACTGATAGGACAAG
>NDXB01003525.1:5941-54720 GCA_002631895.1 Agapornis roseicollis | reverse complement strand
AATGGGTTAAAACTTAAACAGGGGAAGTTTAGATTGGATATAAGGAAGAAGCTCTTTACTGTAAGGGTGGTGAGGCACTGGAATGTGTTGCCCAGGGAAGTTGTGAAGGCTCTATCCCTGGTGGTATTCAAGGGTGGATTGAACAGAGCCTTGGGTGGCATGGTTTAGTGTGAGGTATCCCTGCTTGTGGCAGGGGGTTGGAACTGGATGATCTTAAGGTCCTTTCCAACCCTAAATATTCTATGATTCTATTTATCTATTCCATACTGCCTTGTTCTTTCTTTAATCATTTTCACCTGCTCAGATTCAAGGAGAGATTTAGTAAGCCCATTAAGTGATGGCTCAAGCTCCCTGCAGACGGACCCAAAAGGTGCAGGAACAGGAGAAATGAATCTTCCATGTGTAATATCTGCATTCTTTATCTTGTAGGCATATGTTAGTATTTAGAAGATCTGTTAGCCAACTCTTGTGCATTGACATGAGAAAAATTGTGGAATATGACCACTTATTTGCATCTTTCAGGATGTGACCTCTTTGCTGTCATGACTCATGATATATAAGAATACTAAATGTGTCAATAAAAAGTCATTGCTTTTCTGCAGAACGGACTTGAAATAACCAAAGCTGTGTATGCCTGAGTAACAGGCCATTGTCTGTAGAAGTCCTGTGCTGTAGTGCTGCTGTCTCTGGAGCCTGCTCAGAGCTTTGGAGTTTAAGATCATTTGTTGCAGAACTGCGCAATTCTAAAGTTCCAGTTCTAGGTTGTTCAGAGTGTGTTTGAACATGCGTGGGTATTTCTGCTTCCAGATAATCTTGTAGTCATTGTGCATAGAACAGCATCTCGGGGAAATAGTATTTTTAAATTAACTTGCTAAAACCATTGAATAAACTAGGTCAAACCACAGGATCTCCATCACTCCAGTTTCAGCCTCCCAAGAAGAGCCAAGGGAATACTTGGGAAAACTATCTGTAAAACAGGTGTGTACAAGTGATCTTGCCCTTAGCAATTTCATGCACTTAGGTAGATTATGAGCTGGATGGATAATGGACCCTCTGGCCACAAACTCTATAAATTTACCTGAAGTTTCTTATAATTCTTTAGTGCTAGCAACGTGCCTGCAACATGTCTTATGATTTGTGTCTCACTGTAGAACAGTTCTGCTCATTTGTTTCAAACTTGTTGCCTAACAAAGTCATTGTGTGCTCGTGTTTTGTGATCTGTGAACTGAAACGGAGAAACCTCTGCTCTATGTGTCTCTCCATGTCATTTGTTATTTGACAGCTTACTTACAAACACCACTTTAGCTGCAATTAGATAATACGGTAAATCCAGGTACCTCTCAAGAGCATGGTGATTGCATGAGGCTGTGGTAATGGGGGATGAACTTGCTTTTCTTTTCAAGTATGTTCAAAGAATGGATTATTTATTCACTGTCAGACTTTATGCTGGATTAAGCATCTTTCTGGCAAAAGCTTGTGTTTGTGATTTGATCATTCTGAGAGAAATGTGATAATAAGTCAATATGTGATTTGAATCTAGAGCAACTGCCAGGTGACCCAGGCATGCAAAGGTCTGATATCTGTGATCAGGGAACTACCACAACAGAATTACTAGATGGTGAGATCCAGTATCCATCTGGTGCGGGGCTTGGCCTGCAGCAATGGTGGCAAAAGGAGACGACATTCAGGGAGAGCACATGGGACTGGCTACGTTCTGTGGTCTGTTCCTCCCAGCACCTAGAACATTTTTATCATGCCTATTAATGAATACATCTCTGTCTGGTCCTTTTAGCATTTTTAAACCTATTTCATCAAGTGTTGTGGGTTTTGCTGGGCAACAAGCTGTTCTGCTTTCCCCTATTCACCTGCTTAAATTCATAAACTTTGATCCCATTCCCACTTAGTTATCTCTCCTCCAGATGAAAAACCCCAGCTATTTCAGTCTCTTGTAAGGTGGCTTCTTCCATTCTTTTTTGTGCCTTCTCTAATCCTGTTATCTTCCTTGAGATGTGGAGACTCAGTATCTGAGATGCCAACCTGATTTATTCTGTTATCCCATCTTATGACCTTGTGGGGTTTACCAATGCTTTAAGGCAAAATGATGCTCATGCCTTCTTCCTAATACCCATCCTGGCACTACCTAGCACTGTGTTGTTTTTTTCTACTGATGCTGCTCACTGAGCTGCTCACTCCAGAGACCACCGGTGATGACTCCAGGGCCACCTCCTTCAGTCTGATCGCCAGTTCAGAGCTTCTCAGGCATATTTGATTATTTTTACCTCACAGCACCACCTTAAAAACAGGCTGAGCACTCAGGCAGGAGCCATCACTCTCCTTTGATCACAGTTACCAGTACATGGTAGAATTCCGAGTTCTTTCTGAGAGGGGCAAACAGAGCAGCAAGCAGTAGCCAAAATGCAGTAATGTAGTGGCATAAAATGTTCCCTGTCATATTTTTATCTTGTTTCTTACACTTACTAACAACTTATTTCAGTTCTGACTGCTGCAGTGCAATGAACTCAAATTTTACAGAGTTATCTACAAAGACAGCAGAATGAGTTGCAGTTGCTAATGTTCTTGTATGGTCAGTTAGTGTATAACTACTATTGACAGCTATTGTCACCAGGCAATCATGTTTTCTTATTGATGAGACATTAACAGTTGAGACAAGAGATATAATGTCATAGTGCCACATGTGAAAACCACAAGCTTTAGAACTGATAACTCTGTGTGTGCCACAGCTGGTTTTTAAATAGCAGCTTGTCATACAGGATTGTGTATTCACTTTCTTAAGGAGATGAAGCTTTTCCATTGCAAATCCTTGGACCTATCAAAACAGCAAATCCACTGGGAAATCGGGAAACATAAAGTTAAGATAGCTTGTGAGAGCTCTGATCTGTGAAAGAACCACAGCACAAATAATGGACTTGGGGATAAAGGGAGTTTCATTACTAAATCAAGATAAAATATCTGACAATATACTGTACAAAGCAAGCCTGCACTGGCAAAAGAGATGAATTAAAAGGATAAAGAGGGAAAATATTCCCTTAACTTCTGTAATCCCATGAAAAGAAAGCATGAGATGAGTATATGATTAACCATTTATTAAGATACGTTTTGCTTTCCTTGTGTCCAAGAACACAGAAGTTATTTTATTCAGCCGTCTTTGACAATGAAATGCAATACAAGAAATTTCTTTCCTGGGACTTCATTTATTATCACAAATGACATACCAGCTTAATAAAAATGTTTCTGAATTAAGTAATTGTGCTTGCATTACAGTTTTAGATTGCTTAGGCTTTTTATTTTGAATCCCTATCTTTTATTGTAATTATGTTTTACTGCTTGAAATGAGTGGCTTAAATCATGAGATAATTTCCTTTTCCTTTCACTTTCCTTGACTAATACATAGTACGGAAATGATAACATGAGCTAAGTCTTTCTTATGTTTTTCCATTGAAAAAGGAAAGATAAAACACTTTTATACAGCTGAGAATTAAGTTTTTTCTGGTTGTGTGTATTTGATCAAACTTAGAGCTAATCATGTGGAAATAAGTATTCACCCAGCGCAATATTGTTTGATTTACCGCAAAACTCTTTGGAAAATGAGGATATGTTGAAAAAAGCAGAATCCTTAAGGAGCTGCAAAAAAGAAACCAAAACCCAAACCCCAAAACAAACAACCTTACAAAATGCAAGGGCACAGACCCACCTCACAGTTTTTACATTCATGTGCAAGAAAGCTGAAGGCTGTTTTTCTGCTTCCTTCAGTTTCCAATACTTTCTCAGTCAAGACGCTCACTGTACCCATACCCATAGCCTGGCAGTCCTTAGGCACTGGAGCTGGCTCAGATCTGAGCTGCACAAACCTTTGATCATCCCTGAACTAAATTGTTTTGATGGTGCCAAGAAGCTTGCTGAGACTCCTGCTTCCAGGGAGGAAGGAACTTGGAGGGAAAAGCAGGGCTGCTGCTCCAATAAGGATCTTCTGCTGTCAGGAGCATGCTGCAGCTCACTCACCCTGTCCACAGGAGGACTTCTGGATGGTCTCAGGAGGTGTATTGGATAAACAGGGTTTGTTTCTGTGTCTGCCCTCTGTTTCCAAATCTCACTCCCTGGTTTCGTTCCTCTGTGTAACACTAGGAAATGGCATCCCAAGGCTCATGGCTACAAAAATGGACCTTGATAAGTACCTTGATAAGTATCTCTGTTTAATGCAGGTTAAACCCAAGACTGGTTTTTGCTTGAGCAAGAAGGAGAAAACTGCACTGAGAGGGGGGATTCTGAAGGGGACAAAAGGACCCTCCTCAAGCTGCATATGCCTGTGTTTAGATGGCTCAGGTTATTTTTCTGACTTTATAACCAAAGGACAAGTGATTTCTACCATCCTAGTGTCTTGAGTGAGTTAGATGACTTGAGCCTGTTTGTCTCTGATACATGACCATTCCTAAAGCAAGAAGCTATTTTCCTCATGCATCATTTCTCTGAGCACGCAGACTTCTGGAAGGATTTTGCTGGATGAAGTAACTAAATTTAAACTATGTGGAGAAATTCCAAGGAGATTCAGTATTTAGTAAGATCATCTGTATTCTTCTGCTGACAACTCTGAAGTGCCTTTTTTTTGCCAGCTCTCATTTAAATTAGACTGCAAATTGCAATAATTGGATATCTGAGAGAACGTTATGCAGTGCAAGATGTGATCATGAAGACTCTTTCATGACAGGACTGCTTAAATGAAAAAGAAAGGGCATGAAAGGACATTTTTGAAAGCTAACAAGCTAGAAATCAGAAGCTGCTATGGCTAAACCTTGGTAAGAGAAGAATACAGTATTTGAGTCTTTTTCAAGGAGTATGAAAATTAAATGAGAGACCGAGCGGACCTGTGCCACTGATAATAGGAAATAAACCCTTATGTTTATAGGTTTCTGGTGCAAATCCAACATGGTCTGAATATAGTCAAATCCTGTGGTATGGTTGGTGTCCTGCTCTTGCTATTTATATCAGGGAAACCTCCGTGAATCACAGCCATAGGGCCCACATTGTCACTGTACATATGCAGGAGAGAAGAAGTTGTCCTTATTCCAGAGTTTTTTACAATCCCCATCTGGAAGGAGCTGGGAGATTCAGTCCTCTTCGGACTAATGAATGTTCTTGATTAGCAGAGAAGGCTGATTTTTAATTGCTTCTAATCAAAGCACTTACAAAGGTAAACCTGTTGGTAGCTTATAGGAACTATTTCCTCTTCCTTCTCTTTGGACATGAATTAATTTTACTGTGTCTTTAATTACCTTGTTAGATTTAGGAAGAAGCAAAATCCTAATCTCTATTTGGGCATCATGTAAGCATATGGGAGCTAAATCTGTTGAGGCAGATGAAAGACTTTTTCTTCACCTGAAGGTTCTTGATTTCCCAGGTTCTTGCAGTGCCATGTTTGTACCTTGCTGACAGCCAGAGGGTCCTGTTAGGACATGGGAGACACTTCCACATGACATCTTTGAGATCTACTAGAGGTGGTGCACGATTTTATACCTGGTTTAGGGATTACAGATGGCTATGAATAACTTAGGGAGCATTATTCAATCTGATGAAACTGCATGGAAGCCTTCCCTTCTTGGCAACATTCTCCTGTGAAAACGTTCACTATCTTGGGAGAGGGGAAAGAGTGATTTTCAAGATTTCAGCAGCTGATTGAATTTATGTCAGAGCAGTGGTGAAAGGAAGCATTCTTCGTGGAAACTTGAAGAAAGGTTTTGCTTTTGTTTTATTCTTACAAGGGAACAAACTTCCTATCACTAAAAAAGTACCCACAGAACATTTTGGAGAAACCTAAATGATTTTATTAAGCTTTGTGGATTTTACCTGTATGCAGAATATGTGGAGCACATATGCTGTCACTGGACAATAAGCAGTGTACAAATCAAAGCAATGGAGTCTCTTGGTTGTGAGGGATTGGTCCCTTTAGTTCCCTGAAAACTTCACTTACTTTGCTTAGACCCTTATAGAAGGATTTTCTCTGGCAAATCCCTTGTGTAATGGACACTACCCTGCTATCTTATTGAACAACCCCATGCTCTTCTTTCCCATAGCTGAGCATTGCAAGCGGCTTGTGCTTGCTGCATCTCCGATGCTTTTGAGGGACGCTTCTCTGCATGGTCACAGCAGCCCTTGGCCAAAGTAACTGCCAGGGCCAGGGCTACAGGAACGCTCAGGTGCACCCTGATGCATTTCTGTGGTGAACCTCTGGCAGACTGGAAAGCTGAGATTGAAATCCAGTTTGCTTCAGAGATAGATTCTGCTGTTGGTGGCACCTTCTGCAGTTCTGTCTTTAAGCAGTTTTGGTGTTTGTTTGGTGATGTAAAAACATAGAAATCATGGAAGATGGCCCAGTTTCCACATCAAGTTTTATTAATGGCCATTCCTCCAGTTGTCCTCAGACTCCTGCTTTGCTCACGCCATATTTTATCTTGAACCTACATTTCCACTTTACTTGTCATGTTTTAGCATTCTTTGGCACATGGAAGTGATTGCATCACACATCAATCACACATTTTCTGTGACTGCACCCAGTGATATTCCTTTTGGGCCTGGCTGGTAAGCTTAAGCTCCTTGCTCTGAATATAACTTTTAAAGGTATCAACTTCCCTTTCCAGTTTGCAGTAACTTTCCATCCATAGCTAAATGTGCCTCAAATTTACAGATGATTTCAGATGTTTGAGCACTGGTTGCTGTCAGGTTTGCTCAGTGCTTAGGGGCATGCTTGATTAAGATAGTTGGGCTTTGCACTTCCCCAGGTAAGTTTTTACTCCCGCAGCAATTTAGGCAAACAAATGCTCTGATGATAAGGGAACAAAATAGGTGCTGAATGTTTGTCATTGTAACTTGAGGCCAACAAAGAACCTGGAAAAAGTTGCCATTATACTAAATCCTTTGTGTTTCTGCTCTTACCCCCTGGTTTGCTCATCATTAGAGTTAGTAGCACAAAATTCTCAAGCAGCATAGGTTGATTCTCCCTCTGAAATATGCAGTGTATTTGTTTCCTTGGAAAAGCTGTGGTATGAAATCGTGCCCACGGAGAGCTCCTCTCGAACCGATGTGACCAATAATTGGGAAAATAGCACAAAGCAACATACTAACAAAAGTGAAAATTTGTGTGGGATTTAGTGACTGTTTCAGCTCCCAAAATGGGGTGTGTTGTGGTTTAAACCCAGCCACACAACTCGTTCACTCACTCAACCCCCCCTTTCTTGCCCTCCCCCTGCTTCCAGAGGGATGGGGAGGAGAATCAAAAGAATGCAACTCCCACAGGTTGAGATAAGAACAGTTTAGTAACTAAGGTATAACACAAATCACTGCTGCTACCACCAGTAATAATAACGATAAGGGAAATAACAAGGGAAAAGAATACAGCATCTCACTAACCACCGACAGATAACTCACGACACCCCAACCCAACTGAGCACCGACCGAATACCTCCTCCAACCCTCAGAGAGATCTAGTCCTTCCAGGTAACTCTCTGTTACATCCTGGGCATGATGTGCTGTGGTATGGAATACCTCTTTGGTCAGTTTGAGTCAGGTGTCCTGTCTCTGCTTCCTCCCGGCCTCCCCTCCTCCCTGTCAGAGCATGAGACTCACAAAGTCCTTGGTCAGAGTAAAACAGTTGAGCAGTAACTAAAAACATTCCTGTTATCAGTTTTGTTCCCAACTGAAAGTCAAAACACAGCTGCACCAGTTACTATGAGGAAGAAAAAATGACTGCTGCTCTCAACCCAGGACAGGGTGAAAGTATATTTTCAAAATATTAAAAGAGGTAATTGTAACATTTAAAAATGAAAGGTTGCAGATACTCTGAAATGTTCGGCCTGACATTTCAAAATGAAAAGGACCAATTGGCCTGCAAACAGAACCCCTTATTTCACTACTATATAATATGAAATCCGAACTATGTTGATTTCAGCAAGCAGGTAAGATCTGTGACAATGGAATTTACTTTTCACCCTCAAATAAAGCCATGTGATTGATCTACAATGACTCTGGGTTTCTGATATGAATCAGGTTGGTCTCATTAATTCAAATGAAAAGTCCACAGGCTTTTATTTAATGAAAATAGCCTCTCAAGCTCAGTTTGGTTCTACTGACTTCTTGTCTTTTGTTTAGTTAGTTAACTTTGGCTTTGTTTCTAGTTTAGGCACTCAAAGCCATTATTGCCCTCTGCTTTTCCAAGCGCTGTCCAGTTTAGCATTAAGGAAGAACTTTCGTGTATGTTTCCTCTGTTACTGTGGCTGTTTCATCAGACCTTGATTGGCAGCAAGAAAAGACATGCTGACTCCCATGGTCATTATTAAACATTGGTTCAAGCCTTTAAAACTTTCAGAAACCTGGAAAATTTAAACTGCACGCTCCAGTGCTCAGAGATTTGATTTACACTCCCCGAGCCCTTTTGGAATGATGCGGCTTAAAACCACACACTTTGTAAAGGGACGAAAGATAAGAAAACTGTGAAGATAAGCAAAGAGCAGCCAGTCCTTTCCCCAAGTGTAAAGATACAGCTGTGCTTAGGTGCCCACTTTAATCTCTCAGGAAGGCAATTGCAGGACAGCCAGCTGTTTCCCACCCCTTCTCCAAAATCTTGGGTGGAAAGGGGCCTTCCACACACAGCTCTAGTGCAGAAAATGGTGTTTCTGTTCCACATTGCTAAGAATGGATGCTCTGTTGAGCCCTGCAAAGGAGAGAAGTCCCATCTTATTCCCACAGCTTTCCTCTCTGCAGTGTATCAGCTCCTGCCTCGACTCCAGAGTATGGCAAAGCAGAAGTTGGAGCAGTAGATCAGGTGTGAACTGTTAAAGTTAGTCTTGTAATCAGATTTGTTTTCTGCTTGCAAAACTCAGAACAGCATCAGTGTCCTAGTGTTTGTGGATCCTGACATAGAGGCAAACAAAGAGTTTGGTGGGTTGAGGCTAGCTGGCAACTAAGGAAGGTCTGTTGGCTATGGGAAGAAATAGGAGACCCTTTGTGGAGGGGAAAATGCTGAATGATGTTTGTAGAGATATTTCCTTTTGCCCCCCTCTTTAAAACCAGCTCCACAAAGCACAACAGCTCTTTCCCCCTACTTACTGAAGACCTGAAGTACCAGTAAAAGAGCAAATTGGGAAAGGGACAACCAGCACAGCACAACCTGAACAGCCAACATTGGCATTGCTGTTATAAGCAATGGGAGAAGTACTTTATCTTAGTTCAGCAGCTGTACTGCCTCCTGCCTTGGGGCCATGGGGAGTTTTGCCACCTGTTTGCTAAGAAGCAAGAGTGCACCATGCATCCTTGCTGAGTATCTTGACATGTTTTATCTCTGATGGCAACCAGACAGGGACCATGATTCTCTTGCCTGCATCTTGCCCTACAAACACACTTCATTTCTGGATGACTATGGTAGGTTCCTGGCAAGAAGTTGTAGTTAGAACTGAGTTGAACTGGAGGAGTAAGGAAGCCCTAATGAAGCTATAGAGCCACTTTAGCCAGGCATGATCTGAAAAATGGACTCACCAAGCTTTAGCTGGATTGGCCAGTTTTAAGCTGGATCAAGTCCCTAATCCAGTATAGGAAGAATTATGAGGCAGAAAAGCCCTGCACTAGCTGGGGTTGATGCTGAGTTTAAGCATCTCTATAACATAGCTTGAGCACAGCTTGAGAAGAAACCCTTGTTCAGGCCTGCTCATGGATTTGTTGTTGGAAAGGGGTGAAAACTAAATGAACAAATGGCAAAAGCTATTGTAGTGTATGTGCCACTGTAAAGTGGGTATCCTCACCAAGTAAGTTTATGCAAATACTTTTATGTTTATCTCAATTCACTGGAAAACTGCTTTTTATCTGGAACCTGTAATTTTTGAGAAGCTTGCCACGGGCATAAGAATTAGGCATGGGAAGTCATTAGATTAAAAACTTGTTTCGAATTTCCTGGCTTTGCCTCTTCTCTTGGTTTGAAAAAAAATGGCCAAATGTTCAGAATAAGAAAAATTAGATGAAACACAAAATCAAAGTTTTCTCTTGTTTGCTTTCAATAGAAGAAAAGTCAGAATATAACAATTTTGCTTGGAAATCAAAGCTCCCCCAGAGAGCTCCTTGAATTAAATTAGAGTTCAGCACAGAAAAAGGCTTTAAGATACACTAATTGCTTTGCTTTACTTTTTCAGAAAGGGGCTGTTTGCTGGCATGAAGCTGAAGAAGAAGAAGAAAAAAGGCGAGAAAGGGTTGACTATTGCAAACAAAGATGCACTGGGTAAGGCCTCATAAATCAATATTGCCACTGGGAAGAGCAGGTGGGGATTATATTATATCTAATTTCATGTGAACTCATTTGAATAGTGTTTTAGGGCTTAGGACTGATAAAAAGGGCAGTAAACTCTTCAACACTCCTGAGTAAACAGAGAGCTAATTCTTTTTGCATTACCTGTTTCCTTAAGTACACCTTCAGATTCTGTGAGTTCAGAGCGCTGTATTTGGTAAAGTAAAGCAGAAATGTTGGTCTGACTCTTGCCATAGAGAGGTGACATATTTTTGAAAGGTTTTTTTCTGCTCTAGAGATAGATAATTCATTAATTGAACAGGGGAAGTTTAGGTTAGATATAAGGAGGAAGTTCTTTACTGTAAGGGTGGTGAGGCACTGGAATGGGCTGCCCAAGGAAGTTGTGAATGCTCCATCGCTGGTGGTGTTTAAGGCCAGGTTGGACAGAGCCTTGGGTGGCATGGCTTAGTGTGAGGTGTCCCTGCCCATGGCGGGGGGAGAGGGGGAGGGGGGCAGGGAGAGGAAGGAGGGTGGAACTAGATGATCTTAAGGTCCTTTCCAACCCAAACCATCCTACAATTCTATGATTATCAGTGTATAATTTCTTCAAAAGATCTGCTTCTTCTAGAAAACATAAGAGCACAACCTGAGTATGCTCTTATGGCTGGATGGGCTGTCTCAGTAAAGCTGTGACCTTCACTTAGCAGCAATTCTCCTCTTAAATGTAGAGCGGCTATTTTATTTTCATTTTTAATTTTAATAATTATATTTTATTTTTAATTAACATGCACACATCCATAAGATATGCAGAGTCTCCTATTTCTTTCCTTAACAGACCATTACTTTTCAAGCTAAGGACACATCTCCTGCACATCCTACCACTGTCATTCTCCTCCTAAAAGCACAGTCCTGCCATTCACCAAAACTGGTAGTGTGTTTAGTGCAGCCCTTGAATTACAGTGTTCTAATAAACCAGCCATGTGTGTCTTGACTCATTCTTGGGCAGAAACAGGAATACATATGTGTGCCATGAACATTATTTAGCTAAGAGCAGTGGTCCTTACCGCAAGGGGTTTGGGCTTTTGGAACAGAGGAAACTAAAGTCCATTGAACATCTTACTAATTACAGATGTGTTGGAGTTTATTTATCTTCTGCTCCATGAAATATACCATGCTCTACAAGATAGACTGTACTACAATTTGCTTCAAGTTTTCCATGTAAGCATTCAGATCTCTCTTTATTTCATAGGATTCTGTTTGAACCAATGTATAAATTGGAGTCCTTCTGCTGCATCTTCATCTATTTTATTAGTGTCTTTGCTGCTGATGTTGCAACTAGCGAAAATACAGCAAACACCAGTTGTCTCTTGTCTTGACTGGGATTTGGGCTTAGGAGATCTGCTGCGGGGGTGTTTATTAGGGAAAAGTTATTACTGAACCATTTGCATTTTCTGTCCCTGGATTCATACAGGGGAATAATTCCTGCTGGTTAGTTACGCGCAAACATATATATGGTTATTGAGGGAAAAAAAGATAGAAATTCAGATAGCAATATGTCAGGGCAATAGAGACGTAAAGGGAAAAAAGCATGGCAGAGTTTACATCTCAACAGAAACAACACAGAATTCACATGCTGATGCCTGTCCCACAGCTGGTGGGAAGTTTCATCTGATTTGTCCTCAAAGCAAACAAAACAGACTACTACAAGCCCACAGTCAAACAGCATGCACTAGAGTAAACAGGATATGGGGGCTAGTCATGGGAACTTGATGCTACACGTGCAAAACTATAGGCAGATGCCTTTGCCTCAAGGGCTGCAAATTAACGCAATGCCTACATGGATACAGAGACAAATTCACCTTCCCTGTGTTCCATGGAGGTTGGAGAAGAGCCAGAGGGGCAGTTGAGGAGCATATATGTGAGATTGCTAGTGGAGTAACCTTCATGGAGCTGGTTTATGCCTTGCAACACAAGCAAAGGTTGTGTCTGTCTGTACCAGTCCGGTACTCCTCAGAGTAGGGGCTTGCGGAAGCCAGCTGAAAAGGAACGTTCAGACCTGGTAAGAGCTGTCCAGATGAGTTTTACTGTCCATGGATAGTCCTTTGCTACCATCACCAGTTTCCAAACACCTCTCAAATGATCATACCTTTGCAAAGAAACAAGGAAACATCACAACCCTTAGTTTAGTTTTGTAGTGGGAGCACAGTGCCATAAAATGCTTGCAGAAAATGCACTCATATGTGTTTCCTTCCATTAGATGCAAGGTTACCATAGGGTATTGTTGGGCAATTTATCTTTACTGTTGCAGGTACAACTTGGCAGCTTCTAGGCCAGAAATAACTGCTGCACAATACAAACCACTACTGTATCACTATTTGTGATACCCAAATAATTAAATCTTCAGTTCATGCTGACAAATTCACTGTTGTGCTTCAAGTTAGGTTTCTCCTAGTACAAATCAGAGGTGGTTTTGATTTCTTGGTTGTTTTTTCTTCATCAGGTGATCATGATGAAAGTGCAAATCTTCAACATGGTACTCTTGGAAGACAAGTAGAAGGAGAGGAAGACCTAATGAACAGTGATGCGTTGTCCAATGTTTTTGGATCCCTAAGCCCGAAGAGGAAAAGGTGATCCCTTGTGTACCTTACCTAACATCCTCCTAAACACCATTTTCATTCTTCTTAGTGATGACATTGCCCTAGGATAATACATTTGCTGACAGAAAATCCATTTGCTGACAGCACTGTTTCCTTCACTCCTGCTCTCTCACATGACAGAGTGGGATGTATTTGTCAGCAAAATAGAATCGGTTCAAGACAGATTGTCACCAGATGCTATCCAGTGCAGGGAGAGCTTGAAATGGATGCTGAGAGTGCCTCTACTGTTCTAATGAACTCAGGCAATGAAAATGATGTAAAGCGGACAGCACTCTCCATACCCAAGAGCTTGTGTAGTTGCTCTTTTCATACAGGGAAGGAATGGAGTCAAGTTTAATAGGATCAGCAAGTGAAATCCTTCCCATGTATGGCAGGTAGCTGCACTGATCTGCAGATGCAGAACATTTTCCTATACCAAGTATACAAGAAAGACAGAGATGATCTCTGCTGATGAAATCAAGCATAACATTTCCCAGCAAAGCTACCTGCCATAAACAAAGTTTGCTTAGTGACGAAAAGTCCTACCAACACATGTCCAAGTACCAGCTCTTGCCTAGAAATGCCTAATGACCTGTTCTGTCATTTAAATAGGGCAAAGCTGAAGGCCAGAATTCATGAAGAGGAGATGAAATCCCAGAACTACCAGGTGAGCAGGGTGATGGCCCTTATGTGCCTGTGACATCCCCAGGCAGGCTGGACCTGAGCCCCAGCATGTGTGTGGTGTCCTTGTGCCCCACAGATTGCCATCACCATCATTGAAGCCAGGCAGCTGGTGGGTGAGAACATTGACCCTGTGGTGATCATCGAGATAGGTGATGAGAAGAAGCAAACAACAGTAAAGGAAGGTACAAACGCCCCTTTCTACAATGAGGTAGGTGCTTTCTTTTGTAGAAGACACTTTCTTCAATGGCTCTGGGTGGCCTCCACCACTGGTAGCTCAAAATGTGATGAACTAAATTTGTGGCACCTTAGTGTCTGAGCAGAGAGGTCCGTCCAAGAGCTGTTTGAATTCCAAGCTTGGCCAAGAACCAGTAATAGCTCCCTTGGGTTTAACTTTATTTGCTCTTTCTCTTCTCAAGCATGGTCCATCCCCTTCCCAGCACCGTCCACTGCATCCTGTCCTACTACCACTGCCTCTGCATTTTTCCAATTGATCCATTTGGGAGCTTTGTCTAAACTTACACACTCCCCCCCNCCCAGCACTCCGCGCCCCGCCGCTGCGCTCCCGGCGCCTCCGCCGTGCGGGGTGAGTGCGGCAGCAGTGGCCGCCGCCGCCCTTTATGGGGTTTGCCCGGGCCGCCCCCACCCCGGCGCGCCCCCCCGCCCCCCCCCACGCCCCCCCCCCCCCCCCCCCCCGACATCTTTTTTCCTACTATTTCACTGTTTCAGTCTCTTCTTGACATGTGCTGGTCCCAGCTGGTGATAAATGAGACCAATACAGTTGCCTAAACCAACATTAGTGTTTTCTTCTGCCTCCGGTGCCTTTTGGCAATACTCTCTGATGCAGGGTGAGGGTCACAGGAATTTGTGAAGGGCAGTGCTGTGCAGCCATGCAAGGAGGAGAGTAGAAACAGATCTGGGCCACAGGAGACATGATCCAGGGAGCAAGGAAAGGGTTTTACTGCATCCATCACTGCCTCCCCAGTACACCAAGTGTCTCACTGGGGCTCTATGCAGTAACCCTGAAAGCTAAACCATGCCGCTGACTGCACTGGCTACCAGCACAAGGACAATGCTGATCTGCTGTCTCCTTTCCCCACAGTACTTTGTGTTTGATTTCGTTGGACCGCAGGTGTTCCTGTTCGACAAAATAATCAACATCTCTGTAAGTACCTCAGAAAGCTTAGCACAGTAAGTAAAGGTCATTGTTGTCTGTGTGAGAAAGAGGAGGAAAAGCAGCTGGCAATGATTTGTAGAACCATTACCCTAAAGGAACATTAAGTGTGCATTTTCAGGGGCATTCATTGATGGGTTGGCAATCTGCAGGGTAGAATGTGAAAATTCAGCTTAGTTAACCCTTGCCAGCATTGTCTTTATCACTCCAATTTTCAAACTGCCACTTATTTCAAATGATTGAGTTGAACCTTGCTGCTTGTTTCAGTTCCTCAGATAACAACTGTTTCTAACTGAACTGTCCAGGTGCCTTATCCTCAGCAGTGGCTCTTGGGCTGACAGGCTATTAGCATGGAGAGTAGGCTCCATGTGGTCAGTGCTGTATCCCACTGCTCTCTGTAAGTAAAGTCCTGGTGAAGCTATAGGGCATCTCAGCCCAGATGGAGACATACATGCTTTTGAACTTGGGGCATTAGATAATAAATTGTAGTTTGGAAGGCCAAGTCTATGGAGCCATGCTAATTATCTCACCTGAGGCTCATCACCACATTTAGCAAAGCTGCTAAGGAATTAAGGAAAATGTCAGGAGATTCTGTCAAGTGCTGTATTTTTATTACTTGAAAATATTACAAGTTGTGCCCTTCATGAGCCATTTTCTTTGCATTTCTACTGCCAGAAGTCCCACCACTTGGCCAGAGAAATGAGCAGTGAGGTTTTGCCCTAGGAAGGGCTCTTTTTCCCTGAAGTACTTAGTCTGTTTCAAAAGAGTTAAACAGGGGAGGTTTAGACTGGATATAAGGAAGAAATTCTTTCCTGTTAGGGTGGTGAGGCACTGGAATGGTTGCCCAAGGAAGTGAGAGTGCTCCATCCCTAGCAGTGTTCAGAGCCAGGTTGGTCGAAGCCTTGGGTANGGCACTGGAATGGTTGCCCAAGGAAGTTTGAGTGCTCCATCCCTGGCAGTGTTCAAGGCCAGGTTGGACGAAGCCTTGGGTAACATGGTTTAGTGTGAGGTGTCCCTGCTTATGGCAGGGGGATTGGAACTGGATGATCTTAAGGTCCTTTCCAACCCTAACTATTCTATGATTCTATGAAGGGGCCTATGCTGGTTGTGCTTGACAGACAGGCAGTGGTCAGGAGCTAAAGCAAAGCTCTGTGTAAAACCTCTTAGGGATGTTCACTGTGTACCTGCTTTGCTGAGGCACTAAGAAAGAGACTTTCCCCAGCTACAGAAATGAAAACTGTTCATTTACACATGGCCAGCTGAACAACATGAATTCATTATCTGCATGAGGTATCTGTAGATCTAACATTCAGTTATCCCTGAAGGCAGAGTTTACTACAGGCTAACAATGTCACATCTTTTCCATGAGAGTGGGCATCATCTCACTGTTACAATTTATATCACAGAGTATGGCCCTGTATGTGTTTCTGATATGGTTTGTATCAGAACAGTACTGAGGAGACAGCTCTTGTGAGCTACTGCTGCCAGGGGATGTATAGTTGTATTTCTCCAAGATATGGCCAGTCTTTCCAATCTCAGATTCATTTGACAAGGATTCCAAATATGCAGTAGTGGAGGAAGGAGTGCCAGCTTCCTGAGCATGATGGGGGTGTGCGGAAATGTGTCATAAGTACCTGCTGTAAATCTGCATAACTTCATCAGGCTCAGCAAATGTAATTGATTTAGAGATGGTGAAGGTGTAACACTAAGAAATAAAAAGTCATCTAGCCAAAAACTACTTTAAAAACCCCAACAAAGTAACCTAGTGCAATGCTTATGTATGCTACTTTAAACAGAAATTCATTACTTTGCAACTTAGTTTTGGAGAATGCAATATATTAGGGGAACAGAAATGAATAGAGGAAATATTTGTGCTTGGAGTGGATTAAACCCTGAGAGGTGGAAAGTTTCCCAGCACTTCCTTAACAGTCTCACCTAAGGAGAAACAAAGATTGGCAGCCTCCATTACCAGCAATTGCTCATGCACCAAATTTGCTTAATCTATGAAAATGAACTCACCTGCATGCGGAAGCTCAAGGAAAACAAAATAGATTAGTGCTGTTCTCCATTAGTGCAGCACATAGTTGGGCTGCATCCAAACCCTGCATTGGAGGGGAAAATGAGATATGCAGTTCCTCAGCACCTGGTAATTAAAAGATTTGTTTTTCTTCATTTATATCTTTCACTTCATCCCAGCAATCTTGTAGTAATGCCCTATTAAAACTGAGATGATGCCCTTTTCATGCTAATCCTGTATCTCCAGTACTGAAATACTCCCCAGTTTCACACCATGTGAGCTTGTCCTCATTAAGAAAATCTGAAGAAAATACTCTGGTCATCTATAGAGTCATTCAAGTGTGAAAAGACACAAACCTTTAATTAGATACAATGTAGATGTGATGCTCCCTCTCAAAAAAGACAAGAGCTATTTGCTATAAGCTTCATGCTCACCTGATTTGTTAATTTAGAGAAAATATGATTTAAAAAATTACCAGGAAAGATGCAGAGCATTTAATAGAAGCTGTGAGTTATTTCCTCTCTGGTTAAAAGCAATGTGTACTACAGGGAATGGAAACCCTCACTGTTTCAGTGGGAACAGGGAGCATTTACCCAAGGGCACCACATTCTAATCCAGTGAGGATCTGATGCTATAATGGGATCTGGCGTCATGAGGGATTGAGGAAAAGCAGCATCAGTGCATGAAGCATTCGCTTCACACTGACTGCTTTCCCATATGCATGTTGCTTAATTTTTAAGCTTTAACAGTAAAGTAAATAAAACTGCTCCTTTGCCCACTCTTGATTTTTAAGCCCTAGAAATTCTTCTCATGTTGAAGTGAGTAATCACCAAAGATAACTGAGCGCGTTCCCCAAATCATGGGGGCACAGTGGCCCCAGGTTTTTGATGAATGGGGAATGGCATTATGTTGGAACTAGAAACCTGAGTTTTGTGGTAGAGCTTGATGGTGTCAGTGATCTTTATGACCCAGTGATCTTAAAGGCCTTTTCCAACCCAGCTGATTCTATGATTTTGTGTATGTCTCCTTGTCTTGAAAAATACACACAATGAAGGCACATAAAAAATCCAGTGCAAAACCATGGAAGTCTTGTATCCCTAGAAAAGAAGCACAGGTCAAAAGGCATGGTATGATGTCTTCCAGATTCCTAAAATGCCCTCAGAATCTTGGTTATTCAGCTCCAGCATTTAGATGGACCTTCTGTGGATGTGAGTCCCATGGACTTAGTTTCATTTTGCAGTTTAGCCAAGGTGCTAGAGACAATTCAGCATGCTTTCAGGAGCTTTTCCACAACCAAGAAACAGGTTTCAACCTTTTAAGCTATCCTGAAACCAGATCAGATGTATTTATTGATTTATTGAGAAATACAGTTTCAGAGCCGGTCTTTCCTTAGAAGATGTTGCTAGACTCTGTTTTGTCTGTAAAGTGAAGCACAGTCATGTATTTGAAAACCAGGCACAGAAGTAATTGGATCCAGAAATCATGACGTAGGAAAATTATTAATTAAATTTGAATTAAATTAAATTAAATTCATTACTTGGCAGGAAGGATAAGGAGACAAGCTCGCTGGGGCCTGCTTGCTTTCTCATTTACGTCTATATGACTTCTTTGATTTCATTAACATTGTGGGGATAAATCAGAACGAAGTCTTTTATGTGCACATGGAAATTGTAAAGAAACACTCAGTTCTTCCTCCTCTGGGTGTGCTCTGTTCTTATTGCACAGAAACTGATATGATTTCTGCAGTCTAGTATGAAACCATTTATGCCCCACGTGCTTATATTAATTATGATTTATTTATAACTGCCAGGATAAGTAATATAACTGTGTTTGCTCTGAAGACACATCCCTCTGATTCCTGCCGTATACAATCTTGGGACCTGGAATGAACCTGTCTGATTCTACCTGGGTGCAACTATGTTAGTTTGTAAATCAGCATAATATTGGGTAAAGAATAGATTTGTAATGCTTGCTGTATCTTCTGTGGCTATGTACACCCAGGTTTGGATGATGCTGGATGTTGCTGCTTTTTACCTATGAAAACAATGGAGCCTTTGGATTGCTTTTTCTTATGCTGACTGGGAAGAAAGAGAGTGACCTTCTTTAACCAGCCTTTTTCTAACAGGTTATGCACAATAAACTGATCGGGAGCATGCTGATAGGCTCCTTCAAGGTAGATGTGGGGACGGTGTATGGTCAGCCAGGTACGTGGTGCATTTTTTGCCCTTTTTGTTGTTAAATAAGCAGTGAGGCAGGGAAGAAGAGGAGAGGAAAGTGTGCTGCTTTTTCACTTAGATGATTGTGGTTTATGCCAATGGATAACTTTGCATGGTTTTTGAATGGTTGTTTTCCTGTTTGAGTACCAGAGTATCAGCCAGATTTTTGGCAAAAAGTTCAACACAGAAAACACCTTGACAAGTGGGAAGCACTTATGAAGGATGGCTTTTCTTTAGGGGGTCAGAGTAGGCAGCTGAGTGTTCTACAAAACCTAATTCCATTCATTTATCACAGAGCATCCAAAGCTCTGCTACATGTGTTGGAGTGGAAGAGGTGGAGGGAATGAGAGCTGGATTGAGTGTGGAAGGAACGGTTAGGAGAGCATGAGTCGAGAAGAGAAGCAATGAGAGAGAGAAGGAGATGACAAAAAGGTGACCAGGATCCATTTTCAGAACTGTCCAGTGCCTGAAATTTGAAGCTAAGAAAAGATCACCTACCCTGGTTTTGGCCTTTTTTTTTTTACAACCATCCAAAACCCATTCATCATTCTCTCTTTCACAATTGCTCAGGGACCTTGTATCTTCCCAGTCTTAGGGAATGAACATATTTAGGCCACTTGTTATAGCTGTCACACAGTTATGCAAAAGGCAGAGTCATTCAGGCCACTCTTTCTTCAGGGCTCCTGCAAGAGTCAGTAGAGAGAAATGGCTTGACTGAAGTGAGCAGTCTGCTTCTTCCTTTGATTGCTGTCCACCCTCCTTCCTTCCTTTCTCAGCTGGCTGCCAATGTTATGCCTGGCCACAGGTCCCAGCAAGGGTTTTGCTGACAGAGTTCTGAGACCTTCAATCAGTTCTCATCAAAAAGTTGGCCTTTACTCATAAAGCCTTAATTCAGCGGCTGAAATCTCACCCAACCTTCCACTGGTCTTTAGTCACTGATGTCGATAGCCATTGATGAAAGTGAGCTTGTTCCTGATGAGCTCTAGATCAATCCTTTGTTTGCCTTTTTGGTCACACAACAGTTTGAGCCCTCTAGATGTGCCTCGTAAACAAGTGTGTTTCTGCATGATCCTTCTGAAATCACAGATGTTTGCAGTGCCCTTTCTGGGAGCGGAGAGGAGAAGTGTTTGCAATTTTAGCATCCTCTATCTGAGTGTTTAAGTTTGTTCATGTTACAGGTCATCAGTTTTGTGACAAGTGGGCACTTCTCACAGATCCTGCTGACATTAGGACAGGAGCCAAGGGGTACCTGAAGTGTGATATGAGTGTGACTGGGAAAGGCGATGCAATACAAGCTATGCAGAAAACAGCTGATACTGAGGAGCAGATTGAAAAGTATGGCAATATTTTCTTTTTTACTGCTTTCTTCTTTACTAAGTGTTCATTGCTCATTGCAGGGAGATTGGACTAGATAACCTTTGAAAGCCTTTTCCAACCCAAACTATTCTGATTCAGTAAGAGTCCTCTACCCTCCTTTTAGCCCTTTCCTCACTAACTTAGGGTTACTAGCAGGATAGCATTGTATACCTGGATGGTCTGACGTGCTCAAGGAGAGTTTTTGTAACCCTCTCGACTAAAATGAAGGGCATGTTAGGGTCACATCTCTGCAGCTGATGGGGCTGACCAGGCTTGGTGGATGAGTGCCAGGTTATCCCTGACAGAAGGTTCCTTTATATGAAACCAGTCAAATATTTCTGAAATATTTCTGAAGAGCAGTCAAGTAAGAAAAAAAAAACAGTGAGGAAAAGTTATTCCTTCTCTTCTGTCAGATGTGTGCATGGATTCTTTCCATATCCCTAGATAAACTCAAATGTATTAGCATTCTGCTTGTAAAGTATGCTGCCAGCATACTTTAAAATTTACAGGAGTAACATTTCTGGTCCGTACTGACTTAGTGGACCATGTTCATGCAGTGTCACCAAGAGGGTTGAGGGCTGGAGCATGTGGTCTTCAAGGAAAGGGGTGAATGGGGTCGTGGTGGTGGTTTCTCGAGCCTTAAGAAGAGGAGGTTCTGGGGTATTCTGTATGAAGAGGGCAGAGCCAGACTCTATTTAGAGGAACACAGCAGAAAGATGAGAGGCATTGAATGCAGGTTAGAACAAGGGAATTTCAGAACAGAACTTTATTTTTACCATGAATGTGGTCAAATGGGGACTTTCCATCCTTAGAGATATTCAGAATTTACTGGACAAGTTCCTGAGGAACCTGGTCTAACTGGGCCTGGTTCTAGATCACAGACAAGTTTGCTGAGTAATGCTGTATCATTTTTCTCATGGTAACCAGAAAATGTTTAGTGTAGATGCAGAAACAAATTCATGCACCTTTTTGTATCTTCTCAGGATGCAAGCTAACTTGAGGTAACAATTTTGTTGGAAAAAACATCACTTCACTGTCTTAGTTTTCAGTGTTGAGGGAATGGCTTCTTTATTCTTTCAGGAACCTCTTGATCCCCAAAGGTTTTCCATCTGAAAGACCATGGGCCAGATTTTATGTGAGAATCTACAAAGCAGAAGGACTTCCGAAGATGAACTCTAGCATCATGGCCAATGTCACCAAAGCATTCATAGGAGACAGTAAGGACCTTGTGGATCCCTATGTGGTGGTCATGTTTGCAGGTCAAATGGTAATTGGGATCTTCTTGATCACAAATGTAGGCTTTCTTTCCCATTAGCTGTGCTACAGCAGGTGATTATGCTGATGTCCTTAAATTAAGTAGTACACATATTTCTGACATCAGAAAGAAATTTGTCAGTTCTGAAATTATGCAGAAACAAAGTGATGGAAACACTTAATGCCAGTTCATCTAATATCAGCCTCACAGCAGTAGGTTAGATTAAGGCAGCAGGAGGGGAAAGAGAATTTAATAGATCTGTTACTTAAACATCAGGTTACAAGACAGCAGATTACCTAGTGTGGTACTAGGTAAGTGCTTCTTGTCTACCTAGAGTGAAAAAAGGAAGTAGTAAAAGACAACAGTACAGTTCAGTCTGGATTTTAGGGTAGTGTATTGATTTCTGAATCATTCTGCTGCAATTCAGGACTCTTGCAGCTTTTCTGTGGGTAACAGAAGAGGAAGCATTTGATTAGTCTCTGTCTCAGTGTTGCCTGGCTTCTTTGCTCCTGGAGGTCCATCAATATCAAACATGGTGCTACAGATTGCTGCTGAGAGTGGTCTTCTGACTCTGATGGAAAAGGAACACAGAGGAGCTCCAGAGGCCTGGTTCCTCTGGGCTACATCCATTAAACACCATGACAGGGAGCTTTTCTTGATTCTTGGCATAAATAAGAAAAGAATCAAACTGGAAACAATTTGAAGCCAGCAATACCTTCTGTGTGCAAGGAAGTCTAAGGAACTCCAGTTAGTCCTTTACAGATGTTTCAGGCATGAGAACAAGGCAGTTGGTGCTGAAAATGTGTTTTGCCATAAATCCAAATTGCAGAATATTACATCTCCAACTAGTATGTATTAAAACGGTCAGACACATGCGGCTACCTTGGGTTTAATAGAGGGCTGAAGAAGACACAAAAATAGGTCACTAATGTGGGTTTGCACCCTGGTGTGTTTAGAGTTTATGGGTTTAGAGTTCTCAGTTCTCCCCACCAAATGTGAAGGTAAAAGATGGTGATATAGTTTTGCCATCTCCTTCAGGCTACAAGAAATAACACAGATTTCTACCTCCCTAGGACACAGGCATATGCCCAGAATGTGAGCCACAGTAATCATATTTTATACTAGATAAATTACCTCATTTAAGGTATTTCCATTGGAACATGCAGCCTGGCAGCTGTAATGAATTTAATCTTTTATGAGACAAACTGCTACATTACCATTACCCAGGTATTTCAAAAGCCATTTGAAGATGTGCAGTTTGCAGCAGAAATGCCAAAGTCTGGCTTCACAGATATGCTTTGTACACAAGGGCCCTATTCCAGGCTCTGCTGTGTGCAAGTGAGAATTCTTTAGATGTAATGTGGTCTTTTACTAGCAATGGATGGGAAGGTAAACAAGCCGATAGAAAAGCTGAAGTACTTTGAAGATAGGGTATTTGTGCTTTAAAAATGACTGGAGAGATATTGCTAAGTGCAGTTTGTGCCATACTCGTTGCCATTCTCCAGAGTTGGATCCCTCTGGAATTAAGTTTACTGGCCTTTCATTTCAGGGTCGGACAACAGTGCAAAAGAACTGTGCAGATCCGGTATGGCATGAACAGATTATCTTTAAGGAAATGTTTCCTCCACTCTGCCGAAGAGTCAAAATCCAGGTCTGGGATGAAGGCAGCATGAATGATGTGGCCTTAGCCACCCACTTCATTGACCTGAAGAAAATATCAAATGAACAAGACGGTGACAAAGGTAAAGGGGAAAATGTTCCAGAATATGCTGTAAAGAAAAATCTACTTGCTTGGAATCTGGGCATGGCTAATCCCATTTTAAAAGTGCTCAGAGCTCAAGCAAACATCCATAGTTTATGTTTTGGTTCTGAGACACCTTCTCTTGCTTAATTTGAAGTTATTTTACATTGTGCTCTACTACTGGTCTACCACTGACTTTCTTGTTACAGGGCTGCTGCATAATTTGGTACCTTCTTTGTGACTATGGCAATAATCTAGTCTATTATAGGTGACTGACACGTTTATAGATCATGCACGTTTCTGTCAGTCAACGAAAGCACAAAGGACGAATCACAGGTAGAGCAGGCCTGTGGTTTTGATCTACCCAGTAAGAGCAAAGTGTTTAGGTAAGGCTCAGTTGGGTGTTATTACAATCCAAGGAAGAACGTGGTCAGTTACCACAGCTTAGCAAAGTAACTCTGTAATTTGGCAATTCGAATGTGTATCTAAGTCCTTAATCAGAAAATGAAAGATAAATCATAGAAATTGAGTAGTGACACGGGCTTGGGAAGAGTTTTGACAGGGTTAGAAAATCTTCATTCCACTTCCATCATGTCCTAACCCTCAGTTTATGGGATCAAGCTCTTTTTACAAGAGGTACAAATGCCCCAGCACTTTGGTATGAACAGGCAGAGTTCCTGGGACTCTGGGACAGGGCTCCTTGGGGCCTAAGAATTGTACTCCAAAAGAGTGGTCTATGTGAGGTGGTCCCCACCTGCATAGATGTGGGTCTACGTTTGGCTTTTGATGTGCAAAAGGCAAGATTTCTTGGAGCAGACAGTAAGGAGTGCATGTAACACCTAATAGAAATGCCATAAAAGGTGCTTTATCTCCAGGGTTTTTGCCTACCTTTGGGCCTGCCTGGATCAATCTGTATGGCTCACCCAGGAACCACAGTCTCATGGATGATCACCAGGAGCTTAACGAAGGTTTTGGAGAAGGGGTCTCCTTTAGGGGACGTCTCTTCATTCAGATTGCTGTGGAGATACTTTCAGGAGGAGCCCACGAGTCGAAGTTTTCAAGTATTATCAAGGACATCAAATTGCCATCTAAAGATAAAGACTTCAAAGCACCTAAAGGAAAGGACAAAACTGAAAAAGTAGGAGAGGATCTCAAGTCAGCTTCTCCTTCAGATAAGATGAACTCAACTGAAGTGGAAGTCGAGCCATTTGATGTGCCTTCAGAGGTTGGTATGAGAGAAGAGGTTGGTTGACATGTGGATGTAAACCTCCAAGGGTGGCACTGATGTGTGTATTTGGATTCAGGTCATGTAATAACTGCTTTTAAATTCTTCCTACAGCTTCTACATGCCTCCATAGTCTTGGGATCTTCCCGTAATAATGCAGCACAAATGGCACATTAATGTATACCTATAAGGCATAAAAATATCTCAAGCAGGACATGGCTTCCATAAAACTTAGTCTCCTGTCCTATTGTCCCATATGCATCCATGTGTTCCTACTAGAAATTCATATGATCTATCTGCTGAATGACAGTATGATTTATCTGCTAAATGACAGAGGGCCAATGGGGGCAGATGGCAATTATGAAGTCTAATTTCCTACATCCAAGAAAATCAGTAGTTTTTAATTGGAGTCAGTGGGAAAGCACTCACATAGAATTTGTACAAATGCAGAGAGAAACAGCCTAGTCTGTTTTACCTCCTCCTTTAACCCTGCACTGTCAATGTAGTTTTAGATTACTACTCTCTTTAGGAGAGGGGTTGTGAATCACTTGCACAGCCTCCATTGGCATTTGCTGATGTTACTTTCATAACTCCACCTGTTGGACTGGGTTACATTTATGAGAAGATCTGTGCTACAATGCTTTGAGAAAGTTGTGTGGTTGAGGCAGAGTATGTGGGCTGAGTTCCTGAGCCAAGTTTTGAGCTTTGATTCTCTGCTCCATCACATCACTTTCTGGAAGCAACAGCACATCAGTGCATATGCAAGCTCAATATTTTTTTACCCAATACATAGGAAGAAAAATATTCTCATAACCAGTTTTCTTTCCACTTCTGTATGTCATTGATCAAACTTTTGGCTTTTGTAGTGGGAGTCCCACTTCAGTGCTTAAGGCACTCATATGCTTTATTAGATCTAATTCTTGGTCTTCTGACACCAATTCTACAAGCAAATAGGAGAGGAGTAATTATTCTTTGGTCTTGGGGCCTAGCCTTGACAAGTGTTCATCCTTGACCTGTGCTCTCATACCTGTTGCTGGTATGAGTGCTAGCTGAACCAGGTCAAGGAGTGTGTTAGTACAGAAATAACAAGGGTAATTGCAAGCTAATTGTGTGAACCTGTGTCCTGATCTTGCTTTATATACTCATAAAGGTGTCCACCCGTTCTTCTCTGAAGAACGTGATAGAGGTGACATGAAAATAAATGTATTTCCATATAGATTTTCCTTAAAATGGAAGAAAACCATTCTTGTGAGTGGCTCAAACACTATGGCTTTAGTTTCTAGCTAAATACTCCAGGCAGAGGAGCAAACCCTGCTGTAACACCAATAAATATTAAAAGTAGAAAAAAGGATTTATCTCTGACTACTGTGCCTCACTTTCAAGCACAGGATGAATATAAGTCAACAACATAATACAGTGATGCTTGATATTCTTTTGGTTTTAACATTCAATGATGTTGTATCTTACAGTAGACACAGTAATTGCATTACAATTCTCTGAGAAGAAAAGCAGGAACTGCAGGCATTACAAATAAGGTGAAAAATGTCTCATAGAGCCTCTGAGACAACAGAGGCAAATTACCCAGCCCCACAGCACAACTTTATTGACCCATTCTGGCAGCAAGAAGATATTAGACATTTGCAATTTGCTTTCTTTATAATGGGAGATAGATATGTGTGTCTTAGCCTCTGAGCCTCAGCTTTACTAGGCATCCTATACTTTGGGTTTATGTTGAAAATCATTATGGTGCAGGGAAGCTAAAGCTACTCTGGTGCTGCAATCTCTTTGTGGTGTTAGGTGTGATATGTGACACCGCTAATCCATTCACCGAATGACATTCTGTTTTACTGTGTGTAGCAGAGGTTTTTCAAAATTAGGAGATCACGGGCTCTGTCAAAAGCTGTTTCTGCTTTGCAGAAGTCAGGGAAACAAATATTAATACACAGCTATGTTTTATTCATTGACTCACTCAAGCAAAAGTAGCTAGTACTTATCTTGCCTAATGAATGGGCTTCAGTATGCTGGTGTCCATGCTGTGAAAGAAGTAGGGTTTGCGTGGGAGATACTGTGGCAGTCATGGTATAAATGTGGAGAGAACTCAAACCATAAAATGTATCTCCTTTGAGCTTAGACTTTGTTTGGGGCTAATAGCTTGTTTTGTTGATGACTCAAGAATGCTAGAGGTGTCAGCTGGCTTCCTTGAGTGAGAGTGTGTGCCAGGGACAGGGAGACTCTGGGGCTCCAATAGATTTAAACAGTCTAGCAGACCCTTTAAACTCCACAAAAGGTCTTTTCACTTCTCAACATTTGCTGCTGTGCTGAGACCCTTTTGTTCCTGCGCTTACAAATCCTGTCAAAAGCTGAAAGCAAGGTTACTGGGCTATTGGTTTCTGTGCTGTGATAGCAGGGAAGGCAAAGAGAAGAGGACGGTGCCCCACCCCACCTTTAGGCCTGTGCTTTGAAACACAGTGGGATAAAAGACTGCTTGGTTTCAGTAGGCTTTTGCACAGGGCTACCATCAAAAATGTGGATACCAGAAACCTTTGTGTCTTACTGGTGTCACTGGAGGCTGAGGGTCAAAGTCTTGACTTTGAGCATGGTCAAAGTCTTGATAGTACAAACACATGGGCAGCAGGTTCAAGTCATCCTAGGGAAAGCAGAGCTGGGCAAGCATCCCCCTCCCTGGATGCATTACGACGGCAGCATTTACTATTGCAATGCAAAGAAAGACTACTGCTACACCCACTGATAAATGGCTTATATCAGGATGGTGATGTTTTGTTGCTGTTGCACTAAAAGAGTGCCCTTGAATTGCCATAGGCATATAGTTTGGATGGTGGTATAAGAGTATGTGAAGATGCTGAAGCCATTTAAAAGTGAGGCAGAGTATGAAGTGAGGGGTAGTGACTTTTATGTAATTGGTTATGATCTAACTGGGCAATATTGCAAAACCAAAGTCACACAGGCTTACCTCTTTTTCCAATCATATCACTTTCTCAGAGAAGAGACATTACTTCTTCCTGCAAATTGTGTCTCCTTGGAGTGATGTATCTATGACAGTAGCACAGCTGCTAGAGACTTACAGAGCCTCCTCTGTGCTGTAAAAAGAGTAAAAAGGTGAAATAAATGCTTTCTTTTTCTGACTCCTTCTTATCCAATAGATCTATGAAGAGAAAGTTGAGGAATTCCTTCTCTTTGGGACATTTTTTGAAGCCACGATGATTGATAGGAAGCTTGGGGACAAGCCAATAACCTTTGAGGTTTCTGTTGGTAAGTGTAGGTTGGTAAGCTCTTCTCCAAAGCAGAGAGGGACTGTCAAAAACAAGGGAATGCTATGTGTTATTGGTGACTGTGTCTCAGTGTTCAGGAGTCAGCTTCAGAATAGGACTTACATTTGAATAAACCCTTGATCTTCATTTCTCTGGATAGCAGTTAAGCTGGGCACACTGATACATGACTATCTCTACACTCAGATGACCTGTTTTAATACAAAATATCTTTCCCACTATGTACAGCAACTCACTCAGCATTTAGCCTACTAACCTCTTGGCAGACAGAACTCAAATATTTTACTTCAGGGCAGATTTCATTGTTCAGGTGCCCACTGAAGTTAGTCACTGGCTGTGAAGGAGCCCCTTTGCAGGGAGGATCCATGTGGACAGTCTTGGCCAACCCTGTTTAGCTACATGTGGGTCTGTTAGTGTAGCATGGAGGCCATGTACAGCCAAGCCTCAAAATGCATGCACCAGAATGTGCTCTAAGATCCTCCTGGTAAGTCCTGTTATCTTTCCAAGTAAAGCAGGTCTGTAGAGTGTGAGGGGCCTCCTCATGGTGAAGCTGAATTGTACCAGGGAGCAGACTGAAGAGATTTTCATGAATATTGATATTTTCATGAATATTGACATTTTCATGAATATTGAGTGGATAGTTTCAAACCTATTCAGAGTTTTCAACTGTAAGGCTATGTGTGCAGGGAGAGATGCTTTTAAAACAGGACAATCAATGAGTGATACTGATCCTGCTGACATTTATGAAGCAGAGCTGAGAATGTCACTAAAATAATTTGTATAGTTGGGCAAGAAATTCTACTGATTCTTGACAGAATTAGTACTAAAGATGAATCTGGCTTTCAATTCTGGACCTGAATATCTGCCAGCTACCTGTGTAGTTTAAATTTGGATCCAAATTTGGCAAATGATCATTCTTACATGAAAGGCTGAACCAAAAGTTCAGATCAAGATGTTGTATGAGGTGATTTAGCACATCCTTCTCCTACAGGGAATGTTTTCTCCCTGTCTCCCATAAAGGCTGTAATTATCAGTCTGATGGATGCACCTCATTCCTACTGCTACTAATTGCCCTTTAAGGAAAAATCCTATCAGAGAAGATGGTTGTGTCATTAGCAGCGTTGTCTGGCATTAGTCTTGAAGCTGGGGCCTCGAAGTGTTGTTATTACTAACTCTGCAACTCAGCTATACCATTTGTTTGTCTGAAAATGAGCTTTAACACTTCTGAGACCAGACTTTGAAATGATCATCCATATGTTGCAAAGAAGACATACGCTTACTGTGTAAATCAAACATGTATTGGGGCTCCTGGGTCTAGAAATTTCACCAGCAGTATTGGTTTTGCTTCTGAATTTCTTTAGCAAAAGCAGAAAGTCCTGAGGTTGAACCACCTGAGATTGCATCACTTAGTGATGTGGGGTAGTATACTAGGTATATATCTATATATCTATATTTTCTATATATCTATAAGGAAGCAGTGTCCTGGAGTCTGAAAAGTCACTGGGACTGTCATACCTTGTGAGGACCTTTATAAACTGTGGTACGTCCAGAACAGCTAATGAACAGGAAGAGACAAATACTTTCCACCTCTGTGACTGGTCATTCTGGGTATTTTTGAACTTCCTTTAGTTTTATCCCTTACAAACTAGTAATCTCTTCACTTGCAACCCTGTGTCTCTAGGTAACTTTGGGAATATCACTGATGGGGTGTCAGCAGGAGCTGGAAGGAAAAAGAAGACACATGATGGAGAAGCAGAAGAAAGTCTGCTACATGAGGGGGAGGATGAAATTTCTCATTACCTGGGAGTACCCCTGATATCAACCACACCCCCTGAGAAGCCACTGATCACAACTGGGAACAGGTAGGATCTGTGTTTCAAAAACTCATCATGCAGGACTCTGGTTCCTATTTTATAATCCTGTGGGACTCATTAATGAACCCTGGCAGCACTAAGCAGTTTGTGTGAAACGGAGGCTTTAAAATCCTTAATTACATCTTGCACAACAGCAAATTTTCGAAGCTCCAGTGAAGTGAATGAGCTCTGAGCCATTTTACACTCAACTTCTGACCTTGGCATCACAGACTTTTGAACGTCTGGCGTTTGTAAAAGGGCTGTGTTTACCAACAGTGCATTGGAAGGTTTTAGGAAAGTACAACTCCTTCAGTGCTATTCCTGGTTTAGAGTCCTATACTGTGATCACAAGTAATATCTACCCAGTGACCAGCTGTGCATTGAAAAGATAAGATTTTAAGCCTTGCTTCTTTTTCATAGAACCTGCAGACTGGCTTGAGTTGGAAGGGACCTTAAAGCTCATCCAGTTCCAATCCCCCTGCCATGGGCAGGGACACCTTCCACTAGACCAGTTTCCTCAAAATCCCATCCAACCTGGCCCTGAACGCTTCCAGGGATGTGGAATTGTCTGGATTCCCTTGTTGCTTCCCAACATTAACAGTATTTCAGAGCTTCTCTGCATGTCTTTTTTGGCCTGGCTTTTCTCCCACCCTGGAAAGTGATGAAATTAGATCCACTGACTTTCAGGGATCCTACAGATAGCATAAGTGATCTTTGTGCTTGTTCTTCCCGGTATTTTCTGGGAAGAACCGTGGTTGGTTAGCACATGTGAACACGTCCTGTTGTGTCTTCAGCTTCTGTCCTATGAGAGAGCCCCCAACAATTTTACTTCCCCATGACTCCCCTTGAATTCTGCTCTCACCTTTACTCTCTGCTTCATACTTTGTTCTCACAGGAACTACCAGTACCTGCCGTACAATGAGAGGAAGCCCTGTATCTGTGTCAAGAGCTACTGGGGCAACCAGACCTTTCGTTTGTACTCTTCCAACACTCTCGAGAAAATGGCAGATCACTTGGTATGTGGCAGCCATCCTCCCAGGCTCAGCAGAGTATGGCAGTGAGAGGTCAGGTTCCCAAAACAGGCCTTCAAAATTCTCCCAAACTGTTCTCTTTGCTGTTCATTTTGTAAAAGAGTAACTGGTATCAGCCCCTTCCCTCCCTCCCTCCCTCCCTCCCTCCCTCCCTCCCTTCCTCTCTTCCTCTCTTTCTTTCTTTCTTTCTTTCATTAGAGCGAGTTGAGTATTCCTGTCCACAATTTGTTAATTCCTTTTTAGCTGTAAGGCTGTTTTCTTTTCTCATAAACATTTTATTCTTTGCAAGAACAGTCAAACAATTAAAATATGAGATATAGAGTAGATCTGTCTCCTATGGCTCTTCCTCTGGTGTCTTCTTAGCCAAATCACATGGTTTAACCTGTGTTTATGCTAGACTCTCTTTAAAGGACATTTTTCAGTTTCCTTAAAAACAGTTAGAGAGAAAATGTCATATCATCTCATGAGCCGTCAGTGTGATGCCTTAGTCATAGTGTTTTCCCATAATGAAGTTTCTTTCTACCCTTGTTTGATGACTAAGCACAATCTCAACAAAGTAGTAATCTCTTGGGTTTTCTTAAGTGACTCTTAGTGTTGAATATTTTAATTTGAGGCACTCAGATTAAGAGTCAAATACATCCTTCCTTTATCCTTATGCACCTCATGAGCAATGATACTGATGACATACTTAGGCAAGGATGTATCATGAGAAGGCTTATAGGTCAACATCTCAAACCCAGGTAATTGAAAATTAAATATCTATATATCTATATGGATAGATATGCTTGTCAGTGTACCTGAACACCCACAGATCTTGCTGGAAGCCCAGCCACTTGTTTTGGTTTGTAAAAACAGACTCCATTTCTCAATGATAACAGTAGGTGTTGCAGTAGACCTTGCATATGGATTCAAGTGCCTACTAAAGTTGAAGAAGTTAACTCCAGCAGCTTGCTAAATTTAAGTAGCAGAGCTGAAAACAGAACCAAGAAGTGCAGTTTTAACTCCTGCCTAGTGGAGAATGTTTCCTACTGATGGGTCTTGGTCAAAGAATCCAGAAAACAAAGCTGCTCCAAGCAGTGGTAACTTGGATTAGCAGCTGGAGAGACTGGGGAAAGGTCAAACTAAGTTATACTGCTGGAGTCTTCATTCTGTGCACTTCAAGCATAGTGATATGTCAAAGGTCTTGTTCTGTCAGGTTGCAAAGTTACAGATGCCTCCCTTATTCTTGCTAGTTATATAGTGAATAATGGTGTTATAACACTGGCAGAATGGCAAAGTGTCCTCCTTTATATAACGTACTTTTCATGTGTTTTTCACAGGAAGAATCATTAGAGCAAGTGAAGGAGTTGATCAAGGTTTCAGAGATTGCATCTGAGGAGAAAATGAGGATAGCCCTAAACAATTTTGTCAGTCAAAGCAGGTAACCACATTTACTAAAGGCATACAGAAAATCAACTTTTTATGCTTACTGTAAATCTGGAGCTAGACAAGGAAACTGATGATAACAAAAGAAGCTACAGTAAACTTACTGAAACACATATTTTATTTATTATGCTATAAAAGCAAAGGTCTTCCCAATGTGTGGTTTCTATTTATACAGCTAAAATAATTTATTGCTAATTTCAGTATTCAGTATTGACAGTTGACTGCTGACAATTGCTGTCATATTATTTTGGCTCTCTGGACTCTAAGCATGGAATGTATATGGGATAAGTAGAATTTAATAAAGTGTGTGATAGATATGGTGGACAAAGTTAAGATAAAAACAAAGGATTCCACATGCTGGTATAAATCACCCAATGAGCTCTGTGTCAGATTATATTTGGCTCAGGATAGGTATAAACCCTGATTTCTAGATATTAACCCTGTTTCTGTGAAATGGAGTGCAGAATTTTCTGGGTTCTATTCTTTGAATCATAGAGGTGCTCAGTATTTATATTGGAGAATATCAGCATCTGTGTCTTGGGGTTGAGGTACTGCAGCAGACAGAGGACATTGCATTTCCATGTCTTTCAGCAGCTCACGTTAAAAAAACAGCGTATGTAAGGCCCTGCTATTCTTGTCTCTTAGGGCCTTCATTACCATTGCTGAAAAGAGGCGGAAAGGGCTGAACTACACTGCTTTGGACAAAAAGAGACTCATGCTGTTCAAGCAAGAGCTGGTATGTGTATTTTTCATTGATACTAAGAAGTTGACTGAAACCACACTGGTTGTGTATGTTTTAATTTCTATTTGATTTCACCATACTGGAATGCTTTGTAGTTAATATAAATATAATAACCAAGAGCATTTTGTTTATTAATGAACCCTACTGTGCTTACTAAAGAGTTGTAAAGTACCCCAAAATAATTCAGAACCTGCTGTTTTAAAATACAAATAAGCCAGTATAATAATGAGCTGATTTTTCTTTTCCATGCATCTTACAAGCGGATGATGCTGAGTTCAGTGGAAAGCCACCAAGTTAGCACTGCTGTTAGGCATTTAATTACTGCAGTGTGCTGAACTTTAAGACTCGTAAAGTCTGGCATTTGGACCTAATCACTTCCACCACAGACCCAGTGAGAAGAAACTGAACTGGATGGTGGTTTTCTGAATGTTTATTAGCTTTATTTACTGTTTGTAGCACTGCATTTGTCTATGAGTTCTTCCAAGACCAAGCCCTGATAATTCCATGTGGTAATCACGTCTCTTGGAACTTCCATACATACATACAGTACACATGCAAAGAGAAAATGGGGGACATTCGTGTTTGATGTTATACAGCTCCAAAGACTTGATTGCTTTCTGTTGTGATAAAGAAGGTAGTTGTTACCTTGAACCAGCTGTCTCTATCTTCTCTTTTAAACTGGAATCAAAGACTGTTCTCTCCTTCTGTGTCCAGTTCAAACTACTCAATAATGCATAAACAAAACACATAGCATCTTTCCTGACTGCAGGAAGCAATGTCCAGTGATGCCAAGGGAATTGTTCAGCAGCAGAAAAAGAAGATGCCACTGGATGAAATGATGCGTGAGACTCAGAGCTTCATAGATAAAATTCGATTTTTGGCTGATGAGGTAATCTACATAGAAATTTTAATTTAAATAAGTTCATCCCATATGTATACTGGCGTTTTGGGCACAGCCCACTTTCTGATCTGAATTCCTGCTGCATTTGTGTGGATGTAGTGATTTGGGCTGGTATGAGATATGGGTTCTCTATATTATTCTTCACTGTGTGGACACTGGTTAGACATTCTATTAAGCCTGAGAACAGACATATTTGGTCAGGCAAAATCCAGCCAGTGCAGTGCTATCCCTCTGAGAGCTGTTTATGCTAGTAAACTAAACAGGGCCATGGCTATTCCCTGGGTCAGAGAGCAAGTGGCACAGCCTGGCATGGTTTGCAGCCTATGCCCATATCCAGTTGCCTCCCAAAAGAGAGAAACCTGGCTTACCCTGTCTCCTGGGAACAATCCCTGAGCTGTTTATTGCTCTACTGCCCAGGCTTTGCTTGAGGAAATGTTATTTGGGGCAGGGCAAGGCAATGCCATGGAGCATCCTCACAAGCAGAAGAGATGATTTTATGCCAGTGTTGAAGTCTGCTCCTGCTCTTTTTTGGTTTGCTGGTAGAGATGAAGTTGAAGATATTTCCTTGGTAGGTACTTTTAGCTTATGCAGTCTGTGGGTAAGTTATTTTCTGAGATGGTACCAAGGTTTTTAGTTTCAGTTTCTCCTGAAATGATTTATGGAGTGGGTCCTCCTTAATCTCTCTATACAGCCCATTACCTTCAGCTGTGCTTATGAGTAGAGGTTAGGGCTACAAAGCCTGAAGTGACAGCCTCTTTTAGTCTGGGTGCACATCTGCCAATCCACAGGAGCCATGAAGGAATCAGGTCTTGGTAGAGAGTGTTTTAACAAAAAACAATAGTGGTGGCTTATAGAAAGAATTCAGTTTGAGTTCAATATTCCTCATCATTTAACAGCCGCAGAATACGGTGCCTGATGTGTTCATCTGGATGCTCAGCAACCACAAGAGAGTTGCATATGCGAGAGTCCCAGCGAAAAACATACTCTATTCCCCAGCAAAAGAGCAGAAAGGCAAGGATTGTGGGAAGATTAAAGCCCATTTCCTGAAAGTAAGTCTGGGGTGCTCTGCAAGCACAGGTAATGCCAGGGGACATTTGGTATTCAGATTTCTCCCAGAGATTGTATTTTACAGGCTCATCTTTATAATGTACTAAAAATGTGTACACATTTATATCTGCCATCTATTGCTGTTTGCTTCTTACACTAATGCTTGTTCTGTATCACTGCTAGGCTTTTGGTGTAATTAATTCTCTCACTACTTGTTATGGCAGGAATATGGCATTATTTATCGATAGCTGTACACATGGACAGAAGAGGCACAGCCTCTTTATTGGAAAAGATGCCAGAATGCAGCACACTGGGAGAAGAATGGTAGGAGATCAACAAGCAGCAACTCAGATAGTAAGGAAGCCTAGATATTCAGAGGCAAACCAGCAATTATTTATGTTTGCCATTCAGAGTGTGCCTAGATTTGTGCAATATATGTCCAAAATATTGTTAAGGTTTTATTCATCTGGAAAGAAAGTCTTAGTGGATGTACTCCTATGAAGGGAGTGTGATCTGTGATCAAGAGTACCTGGCAGAGGAATATTATAGAATGTAATTGTTATTATTACCATCAGGAAAAGCCCAAACATACAAGACAACAGTAACTTCATATGATGACTTTTCAGTGCTTTTTTCACCTGAAGCTGCTGGTAGCACTCCCATAAAGCACAGCTAAAGAGCAGCTAGAAATACGTAAGCTCCTGATAGGTGCCATAGGTACTTGGTAAGCACAGTACTATTTGCCTGCATGAACAAAAAATGCCACAATTAACTCTCCAGCCCCTTCAATGTCAAGAATTACCTTAGAAACAGATAATACTAACGCTTAGCAGAGCTAAACGAAGTGGAAAGGGAGAGGAAGGAAATAACAATATTGTCAAGATTAATACTGGAATGTTTTCTGACCTGCCCAATAGAGTAATATTTTTAGTAAAACATGGGACTACCTATTGGAGACAGCAGAACTGCATGAAATGGAAGCTGGGCTCATGTCTGGGAAAAACAGAGTATCAGCTGGCACTGACATGCTTGCAGCTCTTAGGCAGCCTTCACAAACCTCTGCATAATAGGCAGTATGCCATTTACATAGGCTTTCAACAGAGCATTTCTTCCCTAAGAATCACAGAAGTTCCTTGTGCTAAATGAGTCTTAGGGCCACTCACTAGATAGAAATGCCATTTACCTGTGTATCAGTTCAGGGAATTCTCCTTTGTTTTACTCTGGGTTGGTAGGATTAAGCATCCAGCCATCTCTCTCTTGTGAATTTGTTGGTGATGGGTGGATTTATTTCTTCAGTTGCCAGGCAAGCGCCCACTGGGCTGGACTGTGCAGGGAAAGGTGGACATCTACCTATGGCTTGGACCTGCCAGCTGTGCCCACAGCATCATGGAGAATTTGCCTGTAGGATATGAGACTGAATTACCATCTAACACCCATACAGGGCAGAGTGTGATGCCCTCACCTGCCTGCCTGCTGTATAAAAGTAAGGCTCTGTTTTTTCTACATGTTGGCAATTAAGAGACATGGCCCTTAATGTTCTAATTCAGAGGGCAGCAATGCCTCTAATTTAAAGTAACTGTTCTAAAATGATCATGGCTTAGCATCTTTTCATTAGAAAAGGCTGGGGTTTTTTTCCAAGTCATCTGTCCTGATACTTTATGGATGTCTGGGAAAGAAAAAATCTGTCCACTTGCAGTTTCTGTTCTCCACCCCATTGGTCTTGTCTCCTTGTAATGAGAAGACATCCTTCACTTTTCCTGAAGCTATCGTGTTTAATGCCTAGTAGATAAACCAGTGACAGCATTAAAACTCAGAGTTAATAACCTTGCAGTTATATTGGATATTGGTTTTAAGTGAATACAGTAGTCTTACACAACTTCTGAGTGTCCCAGGTATCTCTTCAGTGAGACTGCTAGCAACAGTTGCTGTTGTCAGATCCTGCTTGGGAAGCAGGTGATGAATCTTCCCTTCCTACATATGTGCTGCATCAGTTCCATGAAGCTGACATTACTGTGTTCTGATACAGCCCTGCACCTCTTCCAGCTGAGAGCCCACATGTACCAGGCAAGGGGGCTCATTGCAGCAGACAGCACTGGACTTTCCGATCCTTTTGCTAAAGTTACTTTCACATCACACTGCCAGACCACAAAGGTAAGTTCCAAAGTCCCTTTCTGTAAATGAAAACGTGTCTTTTTCCAATAAAGCCATGAAAAGGTAAAGTCTTCATTTTGCAAGGAGGCACCTAGCAGTAGAAGTTAGCTGCCTGCTGTTTAAGGGCAACTCCTGAGGGCTGACTACAAGCTAAAGTGTAGGTGTAACCAGCTACTCTGACATGAGGTTCAGTAGCACTAGTTTATTTTGGCTCAGATTCTCTGAGGCTACTGGGACATTGCAGCAAGTGAATAACATTTCTCTACATCTTTTTCTATATGTCTGAAGTTTGTGCTGTTGTCACTGCATGGTATGAGGATGAACCCTCATGATTTTCTTTTCCCGTAGTCTATGTGTGCAATGATAGAGCAAAGAATGAAGGCCTTTATATGGCTTCTGTAGCCATGTGAGCCTCTGTGGTGGACTTTGTCAATGCACACTGGTGGCGTTAGAGTGGCAAAGTTGAAATGAGCTGAAACCAGAGAGATGTGAGCTTTCTGGACCACTTAAGCACTGCAAAAATGTAGCCGTAGGGAGTAGTCTCACATCTCCCTCAGACATCTCCAGGCAGCAAAGTAGAATTTGGCTCAGGAAACAATAGGATTTTATAGGTACAGAAGTGTTATGTCTATTCACTGCCTGAATAAAATATTGCAGCCAATAACTTTCATGTTTTTAGAAGCCTGTCAGCCAAGTGCCAATAAACTGTAGTCAGGAGCCTTATTTCCATTCAAAAGAATGATAACAGATTATGAGTCATTTTGCAGTTGTCATATTTTTCCTCTTTAAATGTTATCTTTGTTAAATAAATTTTCTGCCAAGACAGTTAAAACATTGTCTATGATGAAATGCCACAAGCATCCACATAAGGAAATTACAGCAAATTAAAAACTACTGATTTATTAGGAGTGGTTCATTAATTTTTTTTTTTCATAGTGTTATGTGTCATTACACTGAAGAAAAAACAAGTTTGAATAAACAGACCATGGACGAGTGAAAATTGGACTCAGTTTAGGACAAAGGCTTTATTTTAATAGCGTTGGACATACACCTGCTCTCCTAAACCAACAGCTTTCCTCTAAATTTCATACTGAGCTTTGTCTATACAGTCTAGTTGATATGCTTGTGAGGGGTGTGTGAGGCAAACAGGGAAGTGGAGAAACTGGAGATACCAGCCTGAGGGTAAAAGAATGCTATTCTTCTGGCCGGGAATAGCTGCTGAGAAACGTGGTGTCTCAGGCAAGGAATAGTTCAGGCTGTGGGAAAGGATGTCACCAGCAGACCAGCACATCCTGCTGAAGGACTCCTAACCAGCCAGTTCGTTGCTCATTGACCATTTCCTCTCTTTCATTAGATCATTTCTCAGACGTTATCCCCCACCTGGAACCAGATGCTGCTCTTCAATAGCATTGTGCTTCATGGCGACAGAGAGGAGATTGCTCAGTTCCCACCAGAGATCGTCATCGAGCTGTATGATGATGATGCTGTGGTAAACTCAAAATCCTTCTCAGTAAAAACATAGGCTTTTACATCATTGCCAGTGTGAAAACACAGCTGTGCTATTGAATAGGCGTTAAATGGATGATCTTGCTGAATTGAGCTCAGTGTTACAGTGTTTTGCAGTTTACTATCTAAAACCAGCCTTGATGCCTTGAAAAGCTATGGCCACTTTTTTCCCAAGTGAATCTTGCTCCCAAAGACAGGCTTAGGGAATACAGAAACATCTTGCTCCCACCTCCCTGGTACACAATTGCAAATATTTTATCTAAGTCTGAGAAGACACAGGTTTATCTCTGGCTGTGCAAACTCTGTCACTGTCTCACTGACTGAATATTGAGCTTAGAACCTTCGGATGCTCTGAAGAGGTAATAAACACCCAGCATTTCCATTTTCATTGGTGCCTAGCATTCCACCTTGATCTTTCCTTCAGAAGTTGTTTTCTTTCACAAATACTAGACTTTGCATCATCTTGTCTCTTGTGATAGCTGTGAAATTCAAATGCATGTGATGCCTGTATTCTCCTTCATTTAGGGTAAGGCAGAATATATTGGTTCTACAGTGGCTGTCCCTGTGGTGAGACTTGCTGATCAAAACTATGAACCACCTAAACTTTCTTACCACCCAGTGTATTGTGGGAGTCTTTCTGGAGGAGACCTTCTTGCTACATTTGAGCTTCTGGAGGTAAACCAGACTTTCTTGACCATTACACTTTTACACCTGGCCTCAAAAAAACAGTCCATCAAGGCCCATCACCCTCTTGAATTAATGGGGATTGCAACTGGATCAGAATCATTCTGCTGTTGCACCTCATAGTCCCCATACAACCTCTGTCACTCCCTTCACCCTGCCAGTGGCTATTGTCCATGCACACACCACCACCACCAGACCCTCAGATGCTTTGAGCCTCATTGGCCCATCACTTGCCAGTAAATTGGACTCTGGCCTGAGAAACAACTGGCAATCTCACTGCCCTTGCAATGACCTGCTCTTTGGACTAACACATGGCCCTGACTTTAGCAACCTCAAAACTCTCAGAACTTCTTTTACTATTAGGAAAAGGAAGTGGGGAATGATAAGGATTGGATCAGGGAGACTGAGTTTTAGATAATGAGTTTTCAGTTTTAGAGTGGGGTGTATCATGCCTGGGATTTCAGGGGATTTCAGTGGAATTTGCAGAGCCACCAGTTAGAGGACACATCTCCCTGATGAAAACCTAGAGCAGTTTATTCTGAAATCTGAAATGGGAGAAACGTGGAACTTGGTGACATTTTTTACAGATATTCCCAAGATAAAACAGGCTTTTAAGCGTGATGGACTAATTATGTTCTTTTCTGAAACTTTAAATGTCCTACCATGTGGAACATTTCCTCATTATGGTGCATACATAGGGGAGAGAGTCTAGCACCTTACCATAATTTTCCCTCTTTTTAAATTGAAATCCACTCTTTGGTGAACAAAGCACTGTATTTTGTTTTGCCATCTTTTGGGACAAGGGAGGCAGCACTGCTTCTGGGATGTATTCAAATATACCCCTGAGATGTCTCTATAGAGTTGAGAAGAAAGCGTGTGGTTTAGCTGATGTTTCTGTCTGTTCACCAGCCTTTTAAAACTAGAATCAGACCTGGAATTTTCCTGTGTGAAAGTCTTCTAAGCAGTTCTGCTCAGGACTTTTGCTAAACCAAATTACCAAGCTTTTCATTTTTAGTAATTGGAATTACCATGCTTCAGTACATGCATGTCTTTAGGGCAGACTATGTCCTGTCAGGGCAAAGGACCCTTCCTGCCAAATACTTTAGCATCACAGCAGGACAGATAGCAATCCAGGTCACATTCCTGTCATGGCACAACCTGTGTCCTCTGCAATGTGTCTCATAAAACTGCATTAAACTGATTGTTCTATGTGCTATTCACAGATACTTCTGATACTGTTTTGTTCTTCAAAAGGGAAAAACAGCCTAAGTTTAGGACTGTTTACTTTTTCAGATTCCTTTGTCAGATCCAGACAGACTTCCCCCCCTGGATCCACCAGATGCTGGCCAGTTTTACCCAGTCCCAGCTAACATCAGACCTGTTTTAAGCAAGTATAGAGTGGAGGTAAGTTACTTAGAGTGTTTCCATTTCCAAATCTCAGCTTTGATTTACTATCTTATCAAATTGCAACGGTAAGGGATGATGATTTAAAAATCCCAGTCAATAGGAATCATTTAAAAAATAGCATTAGGATCCCAAAATAACTGTGGCAAGCTCAGATCAAATAGATTCTCCAAGGCTGGGTATGCAAGGCAGTGCTTCCACCTGAGGCTAGAAAGGGGACATCACAGTCCCTTCCTGCTGGGAAGGGATTGCTCCCATGACAGAGTGTAGCTGATGGACCTGTGCCTTGTGCAGCACAGGCAAGCGTTTGCAGGAGATGGAGAGCTTCCCCTTGCACCTCAGCAGAAGTGAAGCTCAGCATCAGCCACCTCCCCGTCTTTTTCTCAGTCCCAAACTTCAGTCAAGCCATGCTTCCTATTGACATACAAACACATGCACCTTCTCTACCCTCCTTTCTTATACCATTTGAGTCCAAAGTCCCCTTATGTTAGAAATCAGGGAAATGTGGTAGCTTTTCATGTCAGTGTAACGCCTGGATGCTCACCAGCCTCTCCACTCACTGTTACTCATCATGCAGCTTTCACACCACCTGCTTATTTGCCCCTTTTCCTGCCAGACCCTGCTTGGCGTTACCTGGTGGCCCTTCCCTAGAAGCAGTTCCAGCTTTGCTATCAACAATCAAGAAACTGAGCTGAAAAGGAGAGAACAGTTATTAGCTCTGCTGTATAATTTAGTTAAGCTACTATTTTCTATACATAGGAAAGAGTTTTTGTAAGCAGTATTCACCTTTTACACCTGACCTTGTGAGTTAAATAAACCCATGAACTACTCTACTGATGCTAAAGGACAACTTAAACCCTTAAACTTAGGTGTTCCTCTGAGTATTGTGCCTGCTCGTTGCCCTTGCAGCATGATTGCTTTGTGCTGCTCACACATTTTCTATTTTACACTGCTGCGACATTCATTCCAACTAGCTCTGAGCAACCCAGCTTATAGGCATCCTCACTGCAGGCTTCCTGTTTGGACAGCTGATTAGAGCAGACACCTTCCCAAAGTGATTCAGATCTTAAATGGATTTTACCTCTGTCTCCTTTGGTTGTGGAGGGAGACCAGGACAGCTCCACTCCTCAGTCTGATACCTCAGGCAACTTAAAATCAGGGAAACTGCATCCCAATCCAGGGAGTTTAATTATTATGAGAACAGGTTTATAGTTGAAATGCATGTGTATGTAGGGAAGCATGAGCTCTGGAGGGTATCCAGCAAGGGAATACCACAGAATGCATTTAACACAACTATTTTTTTTTTAGTTATTATAAACTATATCTCACACTGGTGGAAAAGGCCATGGAGCCATTGTAACTATAAAAGTGTGCCCCAATTTTAATCAGGGACCTCTGGCAATAGAGCAGAATCTCACTGATCCTCATGCCCCTCTAGTGCCTCTTGCCATTCCCTGACTCACACAAATCCCAGTCTTGACCAGCATTCAAGTTGTTGATGGAGCTTCTCACATTCCTTTTCGGTCCCAGTCTTCATTTCAGGTTCATAAATCTAACAGCTACCTTCACCAGCTGTAAGTAACCGTTTCTTGGTGTCCCAACTCAGTCCTTCAGAGCCTCCCAGTGCATACTCTATAAAGTCCCATTTTTCCTGCAGAGCCCTATTTTACATACCCATTCTCCTTTTTGTCCTTCAGACCAGGTGCATTTAAAGGAAAGCTTCTTGGAGACCTTCCACCATCCATTGCAGACCTGAGGACTAACTCAGCTGGCAAACCTCTGTCAATCACCTCTGCTCCTATGGAATTTGTTAGCTCTTTCAACAGCTCTGATACTTAGAAGAAACTGAGCCCCTGCTGTTCAGATGAACAGACCCTTTGCCCTGCTGAAAAGACAGCTTTTGCAAATGTGATTGCTATGGCTTGCTGTTGGCAATAACTCCTTGGTAACAGCTGAATGTTATTAGTTGTTTTAATTTACACCATTAATCCTGGCGGCTACTGGATATCAGATTCAAGTTGTTTGCTTTCTCCTGGTAGTCCTGCATTCCCAAATGGACATGAGGTGATGGGATGCCAGCAGTGGCTTCTCCTAGACTGAGGGGCCTCTGCAGACTACTGATGTTTCTCTTTGCAGGTCCTGTTCTGGGGTGTTCGAGAGCTGAAGAAAGTCCAGCTCCTCTCTGTAGATCGCCCCCAGGTCCTCATTGAGTGCGCAGGAAAAGGAGTGAAATCCTCTGTCATCCAGAGCTACAAGAAAAATCCCAATTTCAGTGGCCTTGCAGACTGGTTTGAAGTGGTGCGTACAGCATGCTGTTCCTTGCCTGCCCATTCTCTGGCTAGGCAAGGTGTTAATTATTAATTTCCTTCCTTTCTTGACAAATACTTTCCTCTGTGTTTTGATTAAACACTAGGGAACATCACTTCTTATACACAAGCTACTGATTTGAAGATGCTTTAAAAGACTTCTTCTACAACACATGGTAAAAGAAGATGATGTTCCTCATGTTATGTGCCAAGCAGGCAAGGCAATATGTCGCCATCAGTTTTATACTGATAGGTTGGAACTTGTTGGCAGATAACAGGCCTATTTTAAATACTTTTTCCTCCTCCTTTCCCATTTTAGTAAGTAGTGCTCAGTTTCCTCTATTTTCTTTCAATTCTTTTAGTTTTCATTTGTGTGTTACTGGGCTATGAAGGGGATTGATTATTTCTGGTTCATGAGCTCTGGACCTTTTCATATTGCTGTTACAGTCTGGAAATTTGTCAGCTGAGTTGTAAGAGTTGGTACTTTCAGTGGACAAAGATCAGCATCAGAAAAAAGGAATCTGTTCAATGTGGCCTAGTTGCTAGCATCAAAAGGAAAGTTTATTCATCATACAAAAGGATATCAAACCACTAACCTGGATACCGAAGTACAGTTGCTGCAGTATTTTTAGCTTTCATTGTACAACACATGTCCAAAGATCTGTTTTGCCTTTTGCAATTCATCCCAACCACTCAGTGTCCACACCTCATGGTTGGCCAACTCAGACAGATAAGGTAAATAGTCTCCAAGAAAGCAGTAGTGGCATTAGGACTCACAACTTCCAACACGGTGTTCATTCCTTCTGAACGTTCCTGATCATCCCAGTTTATTCTAACAAGAGATGCTTGTATATAACAGCATGGGACTCAACTCAGTAGCATGATCTGTACAGTCCATTCTGTATTCCTAAGGACAAAGCTTTCTCCAGACTTTGCAGAAAACTATGTTGTATGTATTTTGCATTTTGAGTATGTCAACAGATGAGACGTAGAAGGGAGGGAAGAGTAAAGCTTCATTGTTGTGTATAACAAATATTCTATGCATATTCTATATTTACAATTCTCATGCTGCTCTCTGTCCTTCTCCACTAGGAGCTGCCTGAAAATGAACTCTTGCATCCACCACTAAGCATCTGCGTGGTCGACTGGAGAGCATTTGGGAGGAGTACTCTTGTTGGGACACATACCATCAATTGCCTTAAGCAATTCCTATATAAAACCCAGCTGAGTCATCAAGCCACACCAAACAGACTACACATTGTAGAAATTGACAAAGGTAAATGTTCAATCCTGACCCCAAATAAAAAGAGAAAGGATGTACTGGGAGGCTTAATACTAGGCCCAGATAAGTGCAAGGTCCTACACCTGGGTCGGAGCAATCCCAGGCACAGCTACAGGTTGGGCAAAGAGGAGATTCAGAGCAGCCCTGTGGAGAAGGACTTGGGGGTGGTGGTTGATGAGAAAATGAACATGAGCTGGCTGCAGTGTGCGCTTGCAGCCCAGAAAGCAACCGTATCCTGGGCTACATCCAAAGGAGTGTGACCAGCAGGTCGAAGGAGGTGATTCTGCCCCTCTGCTCTGCTCTCGTGAGACCTCACCTGGAGCATTGTGTGCAGTTCTGGTGTCCTCAACATAAAAAGGACATGGAGCTGTTGGAACGAGTTCAGAGGAGGCCACGAGGATGATCAGGAGACTGGAGCATCTCCCATACGTAGACAGGCTGGGAAAGTTGGGGCTGTTCAGCCTGGGGAAGAGAAGGCTGCGTGGAGACCTCATAGCTCCAGTNGAGGCCACGAGGATGATCAGGGGACTGGAGCATCTCCCATACGTAGACAGGCTGGGAAAGTTGGGGCTGTTCAGCCTGGGGAAGAGAAGGCTGCGTGGAGACCTCATAGCAGCCTTCCAGTATCTGCAGGGGGCCTGTAGGGATGCTGGGGAGGGACTCTTCATTAGGGACTGTAGTGACAAGACAAGGGGTAACGGGTTCAAACAGGGGAGTCACTGGAATGGGTTGCCCAGGGAGGTTGTGAGTGCTTCATCCCTGGCAGTGTGCAAGGCCAGGTTGGATGAAGCCTTGTGTGGCCTGGTTTAGTGTGGGGTGTCCCTGCTTATGGCAGGGGGGTTGGAAGTGAATGATCTTAAGGTCCTTTCCTACACTAACTATTCTATGATTCTATGAATTGTGTAGGGTCAGACTTTTAACTCAGGTAGGATCATTTGATGATCACCAAAAATAATGTTAGCATCTCTGGCAAAATCTTACCTAACTTGCAAAGTTTCAGTTTCAGCTTCACCTGAGACATCCCAGGCTGCTGAGTTATCCCAAGAAGAACCATTTTTAGCTGATCACACCTATGCCGAGGTGGAGCAGGGTCAATGTACAGTGCTAGAGCCAGACCCATATCTTGCAACAGTTCCTTCCACTGACCCAGAGCACTCTGCCTCTGAACCAGGGAAAGAGAGAAAACAGAAGGTGGGTGTACCTGAAGCTGCCAGCTGACTCTTTGTTGCAGTCTTACAGACTTCAACCCTTCCTTTTAAAATGATAATGTCTTATTTTACTCAGGATTAGAGATTCTGGGTACTGATGTTAATTGCTACTCTATCTTGCTGGCCCTTGAGAGAATTAGTTAGCAATGAAGCTTTGACCCCGTATAATTTCTTTATTGCTATTGCTAGATATTTCCTTTTATTCCTTTTGTGCTAGCTCATCATCTCATGGGCAACTACTACTAGAGTAGTAGGATTTTTTCTTTTCCTGGCCTCGAATGATCTACTTAACTGTGAAAGTCTCACTGTGAATGACTGTTTCTGTGTCCATAGCATTTAGGCAGGGATGAAAGCTCCCTTGTGTTAGATGCTGTACAAATGTGGAGCAGAACCTCTGTTTCCAAAAGATATTATTGTCAAAGTATAAAACTGGTGTCAGTTTGTGGGTAGAAGATAAGAAAGTACAGGAAAACAGAGCAGTTCTGGTCAGCATGGTATTTACAAAGCAGTATGTGCTCTAGACTGTATGTTATTTTTGTTCAGATGCACATGCTCCTCCTTTGTAGTTTCACTCATCACACTCTTTTATTAGCAAAATAAAAGAGGCTACAGGACTGAACTGTGTTTCAGAAGCTACATAAAGCATAAGTCTTTAAACTTTGATGTTTCAGTGGTCAGATGTTCTCTGCATCCTTCATAATTAGGTTGTCAAAGAAACTGCAGGGCTGTCTTGATGCCTACATGTACACACCAGACTGGATCTTTCATTTGGTACAGAACAATTTTAAGGTACAACAGCAAACTATAGTAAGAAAAGAGCCATCAAGTGAACCTGTAATTTAACCACCTGTGTTATATTAATTATCATTCCCACTTATCCAGGTATCATCCCCAATGATCTGCCTTTACTCTGACCTCCCCTGCCCAACTGACAGCTATTTCCAAGGGCATAGGATAAAACACTCTTTAACAAGGGCCAATCTTTGGACAAGAGCAAAGTTAGTAAGATTTGCCACATGATGATCTTCAGGATCAGATTTTAGCTTTTTATAAGAAGAGAACACCTAAACTGCACAACTTTTGGAACTTTGTTCTTCCAAAAGGCAATAAAGTAATAACGGGAGTTCTTAAAATACTTGCAGACTTAAGTGAGAGAAACCAATTTGTATCTGAATGTTCACATCCCTTAAGACATCATTACCTATTTCTCTGTGTAGATTTGCCTGTTTTAGTGGCTCATCCTGTAGCAATATCTTAAATGATTAAAGCTTTGTCATCGTCTAGTGAGTAATACAGAGATAGCTTTCATAATATGATGATCATCTAATTGAAGATGTCCCTCCTTATTGCAGGGGATTGGACTAGATGACCTTTGAAGGTCCTTTCCAATCCAAACTATTCTATGATTCTAAGATTTGATGATGGACTGTCTAGCAATAAAAGGCAGAGACATATAATTCATAATGCATTTTATTTAGCTCTTGGAGGTTGAAATTTTCTTCATATATGTCTGTTCATGCTTGGTGTCATGATTCAGGTGGTCAGTTTTGATCAGTTCTAAAGTCCAATGGTGTTTTCCCCATGCTTTGATAGGATATGAAAAAATCCATCCGACGGTCAACAAAGAGGAGAAAAAGAACGATTGCAGATGAATCAGCTGAAAATGTTATTGACTGGTGGTCAAAATACTATGCTTCTGTGCTCAAAATGCAAAAGGTAAGTCACTCAGAAAGGCCAAAACTCTCATGGGTGAACAGTGTTGTAAAAGTAGATTTACTGCTGAATGATTCCTTTTTGGCATTACATGCATAATGAGGAGTTTGTCCATCATCTTTTTCTTTTGAAAGGCTAAAGGAATATTTTCCAATGAAGGAAAACCTGAAGAGAGTAAGTAAATTATTTGCATTTTTCTGTTATTTTGTAATACCAATACTTTGTTTCTCTACTATTTTACTGTCAGTACTCAGTATCTGGTAACAGAATACTACCAGGTACTGGCTTCTTTCCTCCACAGCTCATCAGAATTATAGCATCTTCCCATGCCTGAGCTGACTGCACTTCACCAATGATTGAGGTGATTTCTGCTTTAAAGGAGGAAGCAATGAAGGAGTGATACAGGTCACCATCACTAGTAGTGGTCCACCAAGCTTATCATGAAGATGGTTAGCCCCAGAGAGGATAACATGACACCTCTCTGCCTGGGAGGAGTGGTGGGAAAAGAGAAGACTTATGCTTGGCAGTAATAAAACGAATGGAGGAGTGAGGGAGACTCTTCAAAATGTATTTTGCACCCTTATCTGAAGCACTTTATGTGCTTTGCTCACTAAAACCTACATGATGTCATGAAATCTTTACAGATAATCAAACTTCAGACCACATTGCATTGATCATAGAGGAGGAGCCAGATAGAAAGAAGAAGGAAAAGACACTGAAAAGGAAACAGAAAGAAACTCCAAACTTAGCAACACTGCAGGTAAGGGAGAAGTAAGGCTAAGAAGTAAGACTGTTATTAGTGTCTTCCCAAACTTGACATCAGCAGCTGAATTTAGCAAACCCTCCTTACATTTATTGCAGAGACTTTAAAATGAATAAACCACACAAAATGATAGTGATAATGCACTTCAGCACATGAGGCCCAGAGGATGTGGCCAGCTTGGCCTCAGACCTTCAATTTACCTGGGGAGATACCTGGGGAGACTTTAGTGAAAATTCAGTTTTATTGTTTGCCTGTAAACCACTGAATTTGGAAATGCCAAAATTCATGTTGGGAATATTGCAGGCTATTAAGAATGACTTAAAAAAGAGTATGGAAGGCATCGCTGCGATTGCTTGAGCATCCTACTATTGTGGAGGTAAAATTCAACTTGCATTAGAATTTGGTTGGGTAACAATAGGAAGAATTCAAAGAAAACTATACGGGTCATGCAAAATGATGGGAGAGATAAAGAGGTTTGAAAGGATTAGCACTGCTTGGATTAGAATGTAGCTGAATAAACGGGAACTTGAAACTGCTGTTTCCAGTTTTTAAGAGATGGCAGTAGTCCACTGAGTAACACTTGATAAATTACTGGAAGGAAGTATTGAAAAAAACCCATTCTTTTAAAAATTATTTGGTCTTTTTGCCTGTGCTAAAGCTCTGTCCCCACAGCACTTTATTACTGTCTGCTTTGCTTTCATGTTGTGACACATTAACTTAACAGAATGGATCAGTAGAATCATAGAATCATAGGATAGTTAGGGTTGGAAAGGACCTTAAGATTCTCCAGTTCCAACCCCCTGCCATAAGCAGGGACACCTCACACTAAACCATGCCACACAAGACTTCATCCAACCTGGCCTTGAACACTGCCAGGGATGAAGCACTCACAACTT
>NDXB01003524.1:0-17208 GCA_002631895.1 Agapornis roseicollis | reverse complement strand
AGGGGGGTTGAGTGAGTGAACGAGCTGCGTGGGTTTAAACCACGACAGCCAGTCTGGGGGTTTTTTACTGTTTGGATTTTTTACTCTTTTTCTGTAATCAATGTAAAATAAAAAGACTGGTAACCTCATAAATCACTGACTGAGATTTGCTTTTACTGCAGTACAACTATGACACTCTGGCAGAGATAGCCTATTATACCATCAGCTCATCAGCTTTTCTTTTACTCTTGCCATGGAGCAGAACTAATAGAATTCAGAGAATCATAAGAAAAAGCTATGCTGGCACATTAAAAGCCATATTTTTGTGTTATTATAATTCTAAGGTTGCATATTAGGAAAAAAGATTCACACTTCTTACAGGAAAACAAATAGCCCTATCTTTCCACATTTTAGGAATACAACAGCAATACAGTTTCAGTTCACATTATTTAACTAAAGCCCCATTTGAATCTCTGTATTTACTAAAATTATCCCTAAGTACTCCTAGATGTTTCTAGTCTCTGTAAACATCACTAAGTGCATTTCTTCTTCCAAGTCCACTTAAACCTACTTGATCTCAGTAAACGGGTGTGATTATGGTAAACAGAATTCCAGACTCTAAACAATTTTCAGAATAGTGCTGCATTACATTGATCAATGAAAAAAGGTATTTTTCAAACAAAAGATTAGGGACAGATCATTCCATCATTTTAAAGAGAACTTGTAACTGATCTTTCTTTGAGTGGTTTTGCCTGACTTCCTAGACTTACTGAAATTCACTGTCTGCCTTAGAGTTCAGTTTCTATGTGAGCCCCTGATTGCTGCAGCATCATCTTGTCTGACCTCCCAGTTTTCACCCTCCAGGTCTGAAAATTGTGTCTGCTAGTATCACTTCTTTTTTTGCTTAGTGCTTTAATAATGGCCCTCATTCCCTCAAGTTTCTCTTTTAACTCATTACATTCAAGCCTCTTTGAAAGCCCTGTGGAGTTCTGTTCTTATTTATCTCCCTCTAGCTGTCTCTGATTTTTCTTCCATGCCATTCTTGACCAGCCAGTTTGCTATAAGGGTATATAAAGACCTTTCGGTTTCCTCACTTACTATTTTGGCCACAAAATCGGTGACATGATTTGTGCCATTTCTTTGATTAAGATCTCCCTGAAGGCTCATTTCTGCTCTCTTGCCTGCAGGTAATCTCTAGCTAATACTGACATAAAGGTTGAACTGTAACCTTATTCTAAAAAGTAATTGTCCACACTGTTTGTTATTCTCTTCATACCTAATCTATTTAAATGTGTCTATTGTGAACTCCTCAGGAAATGGCATGCCAGGAGTCTTATCAGGGAGGAGCACACATCACAAGAGGTATTTCATCCATCATCATACCCCTAAAGGTGACCATTTCTACTCTGCTTTAATAGAATTTTGAGGATCTGAAGTATAAAATGCCCGCTGCATGACTTATCCTGTCTCATATAACTGACTAGGTCATGCTCCTTAGGGTACAACAAAATAGAACGTCCAGATTCTCGTTAAAAACATCCAGGAAGGGCCTTCCCTATTGCTGCCTCTCTTATACTTTTTCTTCTTTTTTCCAACCTGGGGATTGCCTTTTCTCAAGCTTCCTTATACACTGCTATTTTCTGCATACTAACAGAGCACATTTTTTACTGTAAATAATGGAACTGCAATCTCTTCATTCATAATTGATAGGTTCTGTACTCCTGCAGCCCGAGTACATTTTATGAAGAACCAGTAATACATAGCTCCTTTTGGAATATAGTCTATGATCTGTAATTTTTGCTCATTAGTCATTTCTGGAGGCCCACAAAGTCATAATCAGAAGGAGCTTTGCTGCTTTAAGCTGTGTCCACCCAGCCCCTATCTTGCAGACTCATGGGCACCAGGGCCTACAGCAGATGCCTAAGGTAGAACAATATGAGAAGCAGGTGAGCAGTGGTACTATAACACTATAATTTTCTGTTTAGCCAAGGAACTCGATCCATTTCAGTCCTAAACAAATGATTCTTATATTACTTGATAACAAAGATTACTTATCTAACATGTTTTTAATGTCTTTTATATGCTTTTAGCAAGAGGGTTTGTAATATGCCTCTTAGGGCTCTCTTCCACAGTCCAGTTCTTCCTTCAATTTTTAGATCACCTTTATAAACATATATTCTTTTGGTTCAGTTATCTACTTTTATGCATCCTTGAATTTCATTTAAATCTCTGTTTCCTACTTCTGATCGATGTTCTATCTTTTTAGGGTATGTCTTTTTTGAAACAGCAATCCTTCCTGCTAGTGTACAATGAGGAGGTCCAACACATGGGCTATTTTGTTTTATTCTCTGATGCAGAACCTTCATACACTTACCTCTTTTCATCAACATTAAGGCCATTTGGATACTGCAGTCCAAACACCAGGTGGCCTATTAAAAGGACTGCAGTGATAGAACAAGGGGGAATGAGTTTAAACTTAAACAGGGGAAGTTCAGGTTAGATATAAGGAAGAAGTTCTTTACTGTGAGAGTGCTGAGGCACTGGAACAGTTTGCCCAAAGAAGTGGTAAATGCTTTATCCCTGGCAGTGTTCAAGGCTAGATTAGACAGAGCACTGAGCAAAATGATCTGGTGTGAGGCATCCCTGCATATGGCAGGGGGGGTTGGAACTGGATGAGCTTTAAGGTCCTTTCCAACCCAAACTATTCTATGATTCTATGATCCTATAAAAAGTCTTATGGACGAACTTCTCTGCTTGGCTGGGTTGCTGCAGGGAGCTGGGGAAGCTGCAGTGGATTAGAAGCTCACCTGGGAGAGCCAGAGGTGCCCCTACACATCATGAGGAGCCCACAGGATAATCATGCACATGACTCCCCATGCACTACATTGGGAATATCCACCTCCTTCTAATCTTCTGGATTCCTCTCTCCATCATTTTTTATTTCCAGTCTTTTTGAGGACAAGGAAGGAAGAATATTTTGCTATTGCNTTAGACAGAGCACTGAGCAAAATGATCTGGTGTGAGGCATCCCTGCATATGGCAGGGGGGGTTGGAACTGGATGAGCTTTAAGGTCCTTTCCAACCCAAACTATTCTATGATTCTATGATCCTATAAAAAGTCTTATGGACGAACTTCTCTGCTTGGCTGGGTTGCTGCAGGGAGCTGGGGAAGCTGCAGTGGATTAGAAGCTCACCTGGGAGAGCCAGAGGTGCCCCTACACATCATGAGGAGCCCACAGGATAATCATGCACATGACTCCCCATGCACTACATTGGGAATATCCACCTCCTTCTAATCTTCTGGATTCCTCTCTCCATCATTTTTTATTTCCAGTCTTTTTGAGGACAAGGAAGGAAGAATATTTTGCTATTGCTATTACAAAGTGGTAACTCAGTGCCTCATTTTGCTAGATTCCCTTTCATTCAATATGTTTTGCTTCTCTTTTTATCTTTTGTTTCTGGGATTTGGAAAAGAGCTGAAGGTTTTCTGCATGTTCCCCCCTGCCTACCGCTGCTCTGGGATTCCGCTCACTTGAGATTCCCAGCCAAAGAAGGCATTATGTTAAGTGCTGCACTATCAGCAGCAGTCATAGCTACTTCTTTTTTTTTAACAGTTATTTTTCCCCTAGTGAAACTGCAAAAATATAATTCCAAGAGTTTGTGGGGAGAGCAGGTCTGTAATGGATGTAGCACAAAGACGCTGCGTTATCAGGCATTGAGCTAATTCAGAATGAGAAGTAATATAATTATGTCAGTACAGAGACCTCCAGAGTGTTGCTGCTGTGCTGAACCCTCTAATGAACTCTCCTGCCAGGCTCTACCTCACCCAGATACTCAGGTCCAGGAACCAGACCTCCGTCCTCTGCATGACTGGTTTGCACTACTAAGCTCAGAAATCTCTGCACCTTACTCCATTCTGCAGTGTTTATTACATTAATATGTCATTAAGTGTTACACATATGTGTACACATGCATATGTATGTATGCAGCAGACGTATATATGTGGCATATCTTCTCATATTAAAAGATTAAATTATGCTAATAAATATTATTTATTAATGAAGGCTCCTATTTGGAAAAAACCACCACCACAACACTGGTAAAATGCATTAAAAATCAGTTGAAGAAAAGCAGTATTTAAAATCAAATTAGTCCGGGAGACTGACAGCGGAACCAGCTCTGTGGGAGGCTATGGAAAAGACTTCAGTGAGTCAAGTGAACTTCACTGTGACTCTACACTGACCATTTTAAATGTTAGGTGCTCCCTCCCCACAGAGCTGTATTGATCCCCAGAGCCAGAATTGAGTTTACACTTAATGAAGACTTCAGCTAACAAATACCATGGCTGGTTGATACAAAATTTTAGGCTGGTTGCACTTCAACTGAGGTTCTTTTCACCTGCTGCAGCTTATACAGCCGCAGAACACGGGCAATACTGTTAGTGTGTACCCTGAATACAGACACCTCAGATACAGTTTGACTATTATAAACATCCCAGAGTTACAAAAGACATTTTCCATTATAAAACAAACAGCTTTAACCTTCAGTTGATTATTTTTTGAAGTAACTTTTCTCCAGCTGTACTGTATTTATATGTGAGGTTATTCAGGAAGATGGACATTATCTCTAGGAGGCTTCATATTAAAGAAATGACAGATTTGGCAGCTTATGATACTGTTCAGAAATGCCAATTATTGAAGAAAATCACAGAAGGAGAAGGCTGAAGATTTGATCTGCTCTAGCTGTAGCATACTGTTATCTACTGATGTCGGGTGATTATTGAGAATCACTTCCTAGCACTAAAGACCAAACTGCGAACGGAAACCAGATCGCCTGATATGTGAAGCTCAGAGAAAGGATAAAGCAGAAACAAATGTTAAAAAGCAGCATAAAGGTTTTTTTATTAGTGCATAAGGATGGGACAGGTTGGCATATTCAGAGGAGATTTTGGCCTTAAAAAGCCTGTGTTCTCTCTGATCCCAAGAGGAAATGCTGCATTGTCATTCATGTTCAAGCTAATGGGCCAGCTTCACACGGAACATGGTTGTTATTCAGCAACACCAGATTAAACAGCCTGGTCCACTCGCCTTGCTGTGCTCAGTGTCTGTGTGCCTTAGCACTGAGCTGGGCTGGACACTGATCTGGCTGGAAAGATGGAAAATAACAAGAAACCAAAAGATTTCCACCCAGATCTATTCACGAAGCTGACTCCCTCCCAGTGCACTGCACAAACAGCAGGGTCAGCTCAAGGGCTGCTGCAAGAGAGATGAAGGGGGAAGTCCTCTGGCATTCACAGCCACCCAGCAGCAGTGCATTTCAACCAGGGCTCAAGCTGATTTACAGGATTGGGAATGACACCTTCTAGGTTTAGCTGATTTGACCAGAGTACATTGGCCATTGCTTCTGCTTGCTTCTGAGCCACTTGAACAGTATCAGCAGTTTCTGGCAGCAGGTCGAGCAGAGGGTACTGCCTCCCTCTGACTACAGACACAGCCGACACTCTCAAATGCTGCTGTGTGTTTCCCCCACCATATCTCCCCTGCTTCTTCACAGGGGGCTGGGCTGATTGTAAGATGGTTTATTTTTGGCTAAAAAAGGGTGATTCTCTGTATTCAGTGTTTCTAAGTGGAGGCAATGCGATCCTTTCCCTAACCTAGATTTATATCTACAGTTTGGGTGAAGGTACACAAGAAGAAGGAACAGAGGAGCACACATTGGCCTTTAATCCTGCCCATAAGGACTATCATCAGTACTGCTGCCAGACCATGACCCAAGATGTAATGGGAACTCCTTCTGAGGCTGTGAACAGGTCAAGGTTAACTGCCTTGTGAAATGTGGGAAAAATACATCTCTGCATCGTGTCAGCCACAAGGTACAACCTACAAACACTGAGTAGCTGCACCACGACAGTTTACAAGCAGCTGAATAGCCGCCAGCCCTACCACGCTAGCTGTGATCTGCTCCCCTGTCAAACACCTCCATTATTGACTACTATGAACACCCCAAAGTTACAAAAAGTGACATAATAACACTGGCATCCCCCTGGAAATACCTGCACACCTAACCCAGCTCCACTGCGTCCTATCATCTTCCTTCCCTCCCACCTTTCCTTCTTTCCCCTAGACCATGCAGCATGTGTCCTCTGACTCTTGCTCTGGGAAAACCCAGCAGCCACCCTTCTTTAGACTAGTTGTCAGTGATTTGAGCATTGGGTTGGTCTCAATGGAAGGCAGATCAAAATGAATTTAAAATTAGAACTGTGTTGTTTCTCTTGGATAATAGCTGGATTTTCTAACGGAATCAGTTTTTCCCCCCAGATGAAATGTCTTTGATCTTAACTTTGAAAAACTGTAATTTCTAGGGGTTTACTGCATGAATATCCAGAAAATTCAACAACGTGGCTACTCAGAAAAGTTATTGTAACACTGCATACAGATCAGAAGATTAACTATTTCTTGGTGTCAGTAATACTGTTACACTGGAAAACTTTTAGACAGGAAAAGATATAACACGAAATGTTCTGAATAATAACACTCTGAATCTAGTTGTTGAGCTGGAATGAAACAAGGAAGGGCTGTGTCTGAATCTGGTTTTGTGAGCTTTTATTCATACAGAGGACCATGTTTAAAAACATGCAGGAGATGTCATCAGTAATCTGGCAATGGGACACTAGCACTGTAGCTTACTGTAGGAGTCAGCTCACTTTGCTTTTGGCTTACCACTACTATACACAAAATACAAACCTAGTTTATAGTGCTGCTGATACAAGCTACAGCAAACGAGCAGCAGGTTCTGCATGCTCTGTCAAGGGCCTGACTTCTAAGAGAAATAAGTTTCATCTTGGTACAGAATGTGGAACTGTAAACATGCCAGAGAGATATGGAACGCCATCAGTAATTTGGTTAAAATAAGTTTACTGGCAAAGTCTAAAGCAGTTAATGTTATACCCACACTCCAAGATCCCTACAGTCTCATGGATCTGGAGGACACAAATAGCCATAATTTGTTTCTTAAAAAGATTTCATGTCTTTTAGAAATGGAAGCATGAAACCCACTAATGTTATTGTATGTCCCTAACAGCATTTTCAAAATCATTGAGAAAAGGAAGCGAATACTATAAAGTGATAGTGACTGTTTTGAAGATTGGAGGCCAAATCATAAAGTAACGTGATTATAAAGAATAATTTAATAAAACAAAGAAGAGCTTCTTGTCGTTCTGCTAGCATAAGGGCAAATCAAAAGACATGCAAAGATAACATGCCTGAAAAGCCAGAGACTTCAAGGAATATAAATACATCTCTTAAACACATAATACAGTAAATTGATAAACTATAATGCAACTAAAATAATGCATATGAAAAAAGTATAAGTATGCAATGAAATATTTATTAAGCTAGTGGCTATGAATGTAACAAGAAGTCATAGTTCTTCTTGTTAGTGACCACAGTTAAAGAGAATCACAAATCACTGTTAAGGGTGGGTCTGACTGACTTTTCAGAGGCATAGTTCAAAGGAGGTCTTTCTGCAGATGGAAAACTCAGTGTGAACAAAGGCCTCTGGGTGAAATGCTGCTTTTATTACCTTAACACTGTTATAATTGTGTTATAATATTATGAAAGTCTTAAGCTACTTGAAGTAAATGAGTGATTCTAATGGTTAACCTGGGAGGAATTACTTGTTTAAAGTAGCGCTGTCCTAGTGTAGCTTAAGACACTTCAGAAAGAAGAGAAAATCTACAGTACAGCAGAGATTTCAATCAGGAAGTTGGTGCAGGAGAAAAGGCAGGACCACACCAGACACATCAGAGTTTCTACTTGTGCTTACAAGCCAGAACTTCAAAAGTTCCAATCAAAGAGTAACTTCATAGTAAAGATGATCCCAAAGTGATCTGCATCAAGTGCACCTGCCCAACAGCTTGGTTTGCTCTGTTAGCTTTTTGGGTTTTGGCCCTGACCCACACTACACCCATGCTGCTTCGCTCACTGGCTCCCTTATAGATGAGTCCATTTGGCATCTTCAAAATGATATTGCTGAGAAGTGCTTATCACACTAAGAGATCACATGAACTTCAGGTCAGAAAATGCCAGCAGCAGATGGAGAAAGCATAGAGTTCTGCCAAAGGTCTAACAGAAGCAAGAAAAAGAGGTTTGCACAGGCAAATGTCTGAAAGAGGGAAAGAATCAGCATCTAGCCATATTTTCGTTGTGATTTTCTTCTTACACAACAAGTTTCAAGGCTTATAAAGTAATGTGGAGAAATGGAACACATGGAAAAATAAATACATGTTGCTAGGTGCTCTAGGCTTGATATTGCAAGCTGGTTTGCACCTTCAGAGCTTAGTGAAGCCTTGACAAGCTGAGGCTCTCACGCTGATGGGGAGTGAATAACTAGCAAGATCAGACCCTTGGCACTGCCTCCAGGGAGCATACATTTCTAAAGCAAGAAATAAACTTCTTAATCCTAGCCCCCGTTTTGTTTAAGGGACTAGGTAGGCTCAAAAAACCCCTTACTAATTTCCATAGTACTATATAAAAGTAAGGCAAATGAATAATGGAACTGATCCCTGCTCTCTGTAAGACTGCAATGGATAGCACAGATCCATTTAGGACATGCGAGTTGTTGAAGAAAAAGACACAAGGAGAAACAAAATAAAAAGACAGATCACCTTTGAAATACACCTGCTAGCTTTGTCTGTCCATAAACTAGAAAGTAAGGACTATTTCCCCCTTGTCTGTAAAAACAATGAGACATCAGACTGCATAACACTTCTCAGGCACTTCTCCCGGCTGTCAAGCTGGGAGAGACAAAAATGGGCTGCAGCCGTAACATTCACACTAATACAAGGAGTGTGCAATTGAAGCTTCTCCACCCATGGTCTAGACCTCTTCCTCTGCAGAGAAGAAATTCTCATGGACTTCCACCAACATTACTCACCCTCTCATATTACCCTTCTACAAACAGATCTCTTACCAAATGCTCCCACAATTAAGACCAGTCTGCAGCACCCAGCAACTCTCACTGTACAATATATGGTTGGGTAAAAAGCCACATTACAGAAGCTGATGCTGCTCCAGTTGCAGATCCTTAGTTCATTTGAACACAAGGCCCCACATATCCATACTCCCAATTGTAAATTAAAGCATACAACCCATGAAGAAGACATTATAAAGTTGGTATATCAGGCAAATCCCAACAAAATTCCCTTAGTTCTTAGGACAGTTCATTGCATATATATGTTTTTATCCTGCATGAGCTTGAGTATATATTACTTCTTCAAAGCATACTTCACAATGGGACCTCCAGCATTGATTTTGATTTGCTCAGGATGCAACTCAATGTCTCTAAGACAAAATGAATAAAATCTTAAAGCCTGTTGTGCTGTTTAAAGTAACAATCTGTGTCGATGAAGAATGCAGTGTTTTATTTGTAGGTAAAAGAAGGCAGCCAGAAACAGGGCTTTTTTTCTTTTACTTCAGCTAAACATTTTTCAAGATACAACAATCTGTCTCCTCACTGCAGCAAGATGCTATTTTGATAGAATTAATTTTAAATAAGCTCCCAGCCTTTCATAGTTCAGTGCACTAATTACTTCCTCACAACACAAATGCAAGATGATGCTTCTGATGCACAGAGTTGTAGGGATGCTAGAGCCAGGGAAACACAGAAAGCAGAATTAAGACACAGCGTATAATTTGTTCATCTTCTTTTACACACAAAGGTACAAAAGCATATTCAGGCTTAATGCTGAAATGCCAGATAAGGACATAAACCTGCAGGAAAGAGATACAGATAACTATGGATCTTTTGTTCTTTTAATGATAGAGCACAGAAGAAATACATAGCTGTTTCTTATTGTTAGCCAAGAATGTCCTTAAAAGCAAGCAGTGGGCCAACACAGCTATAATTGCATGAGATATATTTGAGTCATCTGTTTTATGTTTAACAACAAAAAAGAATCAGGACAATGTTTAAAGTTTGGTTTGGTTTTTTTCTTTAAATGAAAAAAAAAATCCAACCAAAAACCCAAACAAACAAAATTGTCTGAATGGAAATCTACTTTTTATTTCAGTGCACAAATTGCATCATTTGTACATTACAAAGGAGAAATTATCCAGGATTTCTTTGCAACTTTCTACTTCAATCAACTTTCGAATTCAATGTAGGATTTTTTTATAATCATTATTTGAACCAATTTCAATTCTGTGCAAGCCATAGGCTGGAAAGCACAGAATGAGGGGAAAATAATTTTAAAATACCTTAAAATAACCTGCTGAAGAAAAAAAAAGCAGGACTGCAGCCTACATACATCCATGGATCTACTTCCCCTCTAGCCTCAGGGAAGGGAAACAGCTGAGAAGGAGGGCTGCATGCTAGTCAGAAAGCTCTCAAATCATAGTGCTAAGATTTAAATGCTGCAGTGCTGTGTATGTTAACTATGTCGGAAATGTTTGTTGGCAGATCCTCTACAAGCACTTATTAACTCCTTATGTTAATTTCAACATTTTGCCAGTTAAAAATCTATAAATCAATTCCCCAACTCCTTCTTGTGCTCATTTAATAATGCTATTTAAGAGATTACTATGCTCAGTATACATGCCAACTGCTCAGAAGGAGTATTAAATCAGCTAGCTTGTTCTCCAGTCTGAATTTAGATGAATCTGCTACTTACTTGTCCTGCAAGGCCCTTCTCTTGCCAGTTTAAAGGGGGTTTCCACTCTTGGAAAAACCTGTTCCGGGAGAGACTTCATCTAGACTTGATGTCTAGATGTTACGGCTCTAATTTAAGCAAGGGTTCTAGGCTTTCTCTAGCTTTTCTCTTTTCTAATCAGTAGAAAGACTGGCTTCCTTGGTGGTAACTAGTTTTGGATAGGTTTAATCATCCTTTGAAGGCTGTTTTCTCTCTCCACTGGCTTTTGAGTGAATTGTAATCGTGGACTATATGCTTCTAACATTGAAGGCAAAAGTCAAGTCGGCTGAATTTGCATCATTTGCTCCAGAATAGGGTATAAACTCACTGTAATTACTTAACAGCCTTTAGAAAGAGAACCATTAGGACCAAGATTTATAGTGATAGTCAGCAGGCAGCTTTGCAGCTGAGTGCAAGAGAAGATAAAATGCATTCAGGTGGTGGTAGGAGAGGAGGCATGGCCTGTTTTCTAGTTGTCTGAATTTTGCAAAACTGAAACTTTTATTAAAAGAAAAAGAAATAGAAAGAAGGAAGATCCCCCAGGTAACTGGTGAACAGGCTACTCAGTCTGAGTGCTGTAGACCAGTGTTTACAGCCTGCTGTGCTTGACTCGGACCAGCCACAGAGATATTTCTGCCTTAATGACATATGCTTCTCTCTTTGTCTCGGACTGGAAAATTTATCTTGGACTAGCAAAATATTTTGTTTTCTAACAAGTATATTGCATTTCAAAGAAAACTTTTCAAAAATGCCTTGACAAGCTCTCATGAGGATACTCCTCATGGAGGTGATCCTGCCCCTCTACTCTGCTCTCAGGAGACCTCACCTGGAGCATTGGGGGCAGTTCTGGTGTCCTCAACATAAAAAGGACATGGAGCTGTTGGAACAAGTCCAGAGGAGGCCATGAGGATGATCAGGGACTGGAGCATCTCCCATACTAAGACAGGCTGGGAAAGTTGGGGACTGTTCAGCCTGGAGAAGAGAAGGCTGCGTGGAGACCTCCTAGCAGCCTTGCAGTATCTGAAGGGGGCCTATAGGGATGCTGGGGAGGGACTCTTCATTAGGGACTGTAGTGACAGGACAAGGGGTAACGGGTTCAAACTGAAACAGGAGAGGTTTAGATTGGATCTAAGGAAGAAATTCTTTCCTGTGAGGGTGGTGAGGCACTGGAATGGGTTGGCCAGGGAGGTTGTGAGTGCTCCATCCCTGGCAGTGTTCAAGGCCAGGTTGGACAAAGCTTTGGTGGCATGGTTTACTGCTTATGGCAGGGGGGTTGTAACTGGATGATGTTAAGGTCCTTTCCAACCCGAACTATTCTATGATTCTATGATTCTATATGTGAGTTAGTCCATATCACAGCCCCTCACTGTGAGCTCCTGTGAGCAAATCGCACTGAGCTCCTGCAGAGCTGTTTCACGCTAAAAAGCCTGGTTGGCCAACCAAATAATGGGATATGCACTTCACTTCTTTAAAGGGGGAAGACAGGGAAGTCCCTCTGCAGAGCAGATTCCCTACAGGCTTTCCCGCTCCCTGCCTGATCTGAGTTAAATGGTATCAACACTACGTCATGCTAAATAAATAAAAGCTTTGGCACTTTACATGTAAGAGTGTCCTTGCCTGGAGCATCTCTCACAACTTAGGTATTAAGCAAATAACTAAACGCCAAGACATTCTCTTGAAGATGAGTCAGAAGAATATATCACATGGAGTAGTGCAAAGACTAAATCTGCTGGTGTCTCACATCTGAAAAATTGCCCAACAATGCACATGCATATCTGACTGGCTGGGATATTATCACACAAACCATCCCAAATACATGGATGATGGAAATGCCTTTATTATCCCTGAAAGATACACACAGGTTTTCATACAGTCACTTTCAATTATATGTTTGAGTAATAACCTATAGAAGTACGTGTGTGGAAAATCATTAGCTGCTGCTAGGAAAGTAACCTCATAAACAGGTAAAGTGCTGCCCTTATTTTCCTTCTGTTAACCCGTATCTACACGACAGAGCCATTTAAGCAAAGCTTTTTGGCTTTATTCTTTGCAGGATGCAGTCCTTAAGTTTTTGGTGATTCAACAAACTAAAAATATCTTATGCAAATGCCTTCACTTCTTCCACCCTTTCAACAAGAAATGAACAAACAGTACAAGCTTGAAAAGTGTAAAGGCATAATTGCAATTTCTTTTGATGTTTGGAGAAATGGCAATGCTCTTTTTTATTATATTAATCTAGATAATTATATTACAAATGACAAAACAAGGCGCCTACGTGAACTTTTCTTGTTATTTCAAGAACTGTGCACGTTGCAATAATACTTTAGTAGGAAACTGCAAAATTTCACGTCTTCATTCAGTTCATATGCAAGTGTCAGTGTTTCCAGGAACAAGAATGCTGGATGCCACCAAACTAAACAGAGCAGTGCCACCTCTCCACTGGGGAAAGAGTCAGCGTAGTAGAGCCTAGTATAGACTTCAGTTGTACACATAGAGCATCTAAACTAAACCCTTTTGACCTGCAGTCTAATCCCTGCCAGCATCAGATTTAATATCTCATTCCTGGGAAATACGGGAAGTACTTTTAAATTGCTCTTAACAATTGCACAGCATACACTATGCTATAGAGTAATGAGTTAAAAAAATAAGGTCTTCTATGAACTGATGTTGCTGCCTGCGCTTTCCATTGCCATCACAAAAGAGAAATCATAGCATCCGTTTCAAAGAACACATAACTGGAACTTCCGAGTTCCTCCCCATATTGCAATATAAAAGCCTGCAGAGATCTCAGAAGAACCCAGGTAGGAACTGTATCTATTAAACAGAACATAGATATGAAAATAAGCAGGTTGTCAGAATGCCTTCAAAGCAGAAAAATCAGTAGTCTAAAACCCCACAAATAGCTGAATTTCTCACTCTATAAATCTTGAATTAGGTTCAACCATGGTGAATTGCATTGCCTCCTGGCACTGAGCCCTGCTAATTACTTCAATCCTCACTCAGGGAGTGGTGAGATTTAATATTATCATCAAAGTACATCCACTCAGTCCTGCACCAGCCGTACAGAAGCCACAACTAAATTAGACCTTGAAACTAGGCTCTTTGTTCCCTTTTATACTACTGGAGTCCTTGTCAACTCAAATTACATGTGAATCAACACAAAGTCTTAAAGACATAGCCGCCAGTAAAATCTTTTCAGCATGAGAGGGATTAATCACAGATAGTAATTAACATTCTAAGAATTAAATGCAACTATAAAATCATATAAATGCTAATAAACAAACTCATTAGTACTTATTTTCTTTCTGTTATAAAGATTAATCAAAGGTCATAACACTAGAAGTGACAGGATTCCCATAATTGTGCTATGCAGTTAACTTACTGTAATATTTATTTCTCTTTTCCTATAGACTGCCTTATGGCCCTTAAAGAATAGGCAATATCTAATGGTTTTCTTTAATGTTGGAGTGATATTCAAGAGTAAAACTCAACAAAATCTATGTGAAATAAAACCCAGCATTACAGTAAAATCCCAAATTCTGAACTATTTTTGTACAACAAAACCCAAACAATCTTGTCTGTCTTCTTTGAAACACTTAATGTACTTGTCTGTCCTCTTTGAAATATTTAATGCAATCAGCTCTTGATTACACCTACATATATTATCTGTATTAGGACTGCAGATGAACCCATTGGCACTTCATTCCTCTGCCTCTATGACCTGTAAAGTGCAATGTGAAAATACCTGAGCTGTTTCCAAGGAAGTTAGCTCAGTCCTGCATCTATACAGGTGGCTCAGGTATGGTGCCAACCTGGTTCTATCTATGCAGCATTGACCTGCACCTTTGTACCATCTGGACTGCCTGCTCAGGTCATGCAAACTCAGAGCTTTCTGTGTACAACAATCAGCAAGGTCACAGACCTCTCTTTTCTCCACTCCTTCCTCCTGGCAGGTTCTGATACCCTATTTTGTCAATGTTTTGTATGACCTATAATTTTACCTTCTTTCAGATGATTCTGTCATCCCAGTTGGGCAGAAGGTACTACTTTCTTCCATTAACCTTATATTAGGTGGCAAGTGGGATACACTCTGCTTTTGAAACTCATAATGTGCTGTCCACAGAGTAATATTCCTACCATGTAGGCACCTAGAGCCCACCAGAAAGAAAGACTGTAGAGAAGTAGTTCCTGGTGCAGGAAGCCTACACTGTGGCATCAGACAAATGATACAGATTTTACTCCTGGGCTAAATAGCATTTCAAATCTTATTCAGAAAACACATGTAAAGATTCTGGGCATGATGCTTTCCTAATACAGCCAAGCACTGATTCACTCACCAGCAGTCTGAACAAGTGTACAGCAGCATAAGCATACATAAGTGTACATAAGCATACAAACATGCCCTAACACCCATATTAACATCCCTTCCATGCAATCTGGTGACAGAGGGAATGAGGTAAGTAACCAGTTGAGGGTGGAAAATGTCTCCATTTGAATGAGAGTGAGGAATGGTCTTTTCTTTCCGAAACCAATGTCTACACTGTAAGAGTAGTCTGATATGGTCTTGCCATTTCTCTATATTTGAAATGCCTGAAGCAAGATACAGATTGAATATCTCTATTTTTATATTTCAAGGTATCTGGGAACCCATCCCTTTTTGCTAACCTGAGGAAAATTGAGCTCTTCTTCTGTCCCCCTGAAGATTCCCCTTTTTCCCCTTCTTAAGGAAAATCCCCCAATTACTTGCCTGATAATAAATGGTAAGAGAGGTGCAGCAGGCAACCAGGCTAGCAGAGGTGGAGGAAGGTTCTGTTCTGTTAAATGGCAAAAGTAGATGGCTCCTTGGGCTGTGGCCAAGTGAACCAAAATCTTGAGCCTCATGTACCGTGTTTTCCCTATCAAATACCTGGATATTGAATAAAAGAAAGCAAACAATCAAAGAGAGAAGTGGGAGAAGCCAAATAGTATCCTGGGCTGCATGAAAAGAAGTGTGAGACTTCATTTGGAGTTTGGTAGAGCACCTCAAATTATACTGAGCAGTCATGTATGTGCAATTGAATCAAGCTTTAGGTGTTTTCTTCAGAGGTGGACAGCAATGGCAGTACTGACAAGCTCTCCAGCAACAGCAGGAGTTTATAGAATCATAGAATCATAGAATAGTTAGGGTTGGAAAGGACCTTAAGATCATCCAGTTCCAACATCCCTGCCATAAGCAGGGACACCTCACACTAAACCATGGCACCCAAGGCTTCATCCAACCTGGCCTTGAAACACCTACTAGTGCGTGAAGGCTGCTAATTGTTCACAGCCCTGTGGACCCTGAACATGAATCCAGACATTCATTTGGAACTGAAACCCATTGTGGTGCATTTTAATTGCTGCAGGCCAAGAACAAATATCAACAACCTAAAGGCACACACAGAATAGATTATAATGTTTCCCAGACTGGGTTTCTATGTCAGGCATGCTACCTGTTTCATAACACCTAGTGGGTCAATTTGATATGGCATGAACCACTATCCAAGCAAACTTACTGTCTAATAAGCAGCTCTCAGCCATTGATTTGTTGTCTCTGGAATCGGTAACAGAGGAGTTTGGACATATTTGCATCTATTTCCATGCTGATCCAGAAGTTCTGTTGAAGCTAGAAACTTCTTTTACCTACTTTGAGAAAATACACCCAAAGGCTGATCTTTTTTTTTTTCCTGAATTCCTTATTTTTAAATACAGTCTGCACAAATAAGTTTAGAAGATTTACTCTGACATGAAACTAATGACAGACATTTATGGAATCATAGAATCACAGATTAGTTCGGGTTGGAAAGGACCTTAAGATCATCCAGCTCCAATCCCCTGCCATAAGCAGGGACACTNTTGGACATATTTGCATCTATTTCCATGCTGATCCAGAAGTTCTGTTGAAGCTAGAAACTTCTTTTACCTACTTTGAGAAAATACACCCAAAGGCTGATCTTTTTTTTTTTCCTGAATTCCTTATTTTTAAATACAGTCTGCACAAATAAGTTTAGAAGATTTACTCTGACATGAAACTACTGACAGACATTTATGGAATCATAGAATCACAGATTAGTTCGGGTTGGAAAGGACCTGAAGATCATCCAGTTCCAACCCCCCTGCCATAAGCAGGGACACTCCACACTAAACCATGGCACCCAAGGCTTCATCCAACCTGGCCTTGAACACTGCCAGGGATGGAGCATTCACAACCTCCCTGGCCAACCCATTCCAGTGCCTCACCACCCTCACAGCAAAGAATTTCTTCCTTAGATCCAATCTAAACCTCTCCTGTTTAAGTTTGAACCCATTACCCCTTGTCCTGTCACTACAGTCCCTAATGAAGAATCCCTCCCCAGCATCCCTATAGGCCCCCTTCAGATACTACAAGGCTGCTAGGAGGTCTCCACGCAGCCTTCTCTTCCTCAGGCTGTACAGTTCCAACTCTCTCAGCCTGTCTTCGTATGAGAGATGCTCCAGTCCCTGATCATCCTCGTGGCCTCCTCTGCACTTGTTCCAACAGCTCC